>JAWNNR010000898.1:0-14500 GCA_035044725.1 Scaptomyza caliginosa | reverse complement strand
GTATTGCTCGGGACAGTCGGCCTGGCGGTCATTTGAGAGCATCGCGCCAAGTCGGCACCAGCAGCAGGCAGCGTGGGCAATTAGCGACGATGACGTCGGAGACAGAGATGCAGAACAGATGGAGGCGAGAGCAGAGAGAGTGAGTAGACTCCGCCGGCGAGACGGTGCGGTGAAGGAACGCAGCAGGGCGAAAACAGAGGTAGTGGCACCGCGTATGGCCATCACAGCAGCACCAGCAACAACGGCGGGCCCACCACCACCGCCGCCAGGCATCAAGTTGTCTACCACAGCCCCGCCGCCTCCTCCACTTCCACCGCCAAATATGAAACTCTCTACGACCGCACCACCTCCTCCTCCTCCGCCACCACCCCCACCACCGCCGCCGCCACAAAGCATGAAGCTCCCTTCTTCCACTGCACCTCCACCTCCACCTCCGCCTCCGACAGGTGCCAAGGTGCCTCACGCAGCCCCGCCACCGCCACCGCCACCGCCGCGGCCGGCACCGCCCACCTCTTCGAGTGCTCCGGTAGCAGTTGCTCCACTGGAAGCCCTGTCATCGGTGCTCCAGCAGCGCCGCCGCGCGATGCAGGGCCGGTCCTCCAGCAGCTCTAGCAGCTCAGAAGGCGACCACGATAGGGGAAAGAACAACAACAGCGCTGCTGGTCGTGGGCTCTCGCTAACGCGCACGACAGCTGGTGGTGCCTCCAGTGTACTCCCGCCGCCACCGCATCCACAACGGAGTGGACAGGCACACCGCGCACCGCCACCGCTGTCGAGCGGCAGCTCCGATGATAGCGAATGGTAAAAGGGGAGACAGCAAGTGGTGGCCGAATGAAGCGGAGAGAAAAAGAATGCTACGCACGCTTCCACTACTGCCCTAACTGGTCTTTTGTGTGTGTGTGTCCAATGGGATTCGCTGCTACGTATTCCGCAAAGAAACAGAAGCACGGCGTGGCGTAACGACGATCGCAACGGGGGGGGGGGGGAATGAAAAGGATAAACATGCACAAGAGCAAGTTCTTTCACTTGTCGTGCCGTCTTCTCTGAGTGCTAACGACGAGCTACTCAACTTCTGATCTCAGCAGGCTGCTTCGTCTTCGCGTGATGGTGACTCTTTCTCTCATTTGACCATCCCTACTGCTTCCTCGCATTCTCCCCACCCCCGTTGTCTATGTGTCTGATTCTATGACATTGGGCAGCAGCAGCAGCAACACACGCACGCGCACACACACACAAAAGAAAAAGAAAAAAGGTAATGGAGCGCTTCAGCTCCCTGAGCACTGATATCGAAGACAGCAAGTACGCCGGAGCAAAAGGAAGAAAAGGAAAAGGGAGGTGAGCGTGTGTGTGTGTGTGGAGACACCCAATCTCCCACACTCCCTATACGCACTCCCTCACTGATACTAGCGAACAGTTACGGTCGGTCTCCTAAATCTATTTTCCCTCTCCCAAATCGCAGCAGCTCCGTTGTCGCTGCACACATTGCTCAGTATCAGTCCCATGAGCGAACATTCTGGACGCACTAGCGAAGTAGCCGGAGCGGCCACCACGTCTGGAGTGGCGATGACCACCGCTGGGACCTCGATCACCGACGCGCCTGTCATGTTGTCTGCGCCGCTATCACTGCAGGCCTCCCTCCTCTCGCAGCCGCTTCCCTTCCCCTCCCTTGGGGCAATGCCAGAGGTCACGGAAGCAGGCGATATCCTCTACTCAGTGCTTGGAGACCCATGGACACGACTCTGGCACAGCCCTGATAAAAACACCGAAGGAGCAATAGAAGCAGCAGGACGGCCTACCACGAAAGAAGATGACGGCACAACGGATGCCGCGACACCTGTGCAGCAGAGCCACCGGCTCTGGCGGGGCCTCTCGACCGCGTCGTCATCGACGTCCCTCTGCTTTTCCTCCTCGGCACTCACGCTGCCACGCAAGGTTGGCCCCAGCCTGTCGAAGGAGAAGTTCCGTGCCTTGCTAGCGTTCTTCAACGCCGCCACGTATCCTCTAACGGCGGCCCATTTGAGAGTCTCCATGACGCATCAACCACAGAAGACAGTGTCGCTGGTGCGTCGGCCCATCGCACAAATACCGGCCAAGGGCTCCTACGTGTACGTTGCTGAGGTGCTGCTGCAGGACGCTGGCTCACACATGCTGGCCGTCAGCGTCGAATACTCCGATCCGAGCCGGATGCAGCGGCAGCTCACGTGGTCCAGCTCTTTTGGTGTGGAGGCCTCCGTCATAGAGGTGGTGCCGCGACAGCTAGTCAGTGAAACCTGGCGCGCTCGTCTGCCACCGCGGCAACCGCTTGCCATTGTGACCCCTCTTCAGCTCTCCGCCGCGCCACATCCACAGCAGACGGAGATACACAACAAGTACTTTCTGTACTGCGTGACGATTGGCCTGCAGAATGTTTCAACAGTGCCGCTGTGGCTGCTGGAGGCATTGCTTGAGCCGCCGGCGACGGTGCACCTCGGAGAGCCCGTTTTCGTTCTCGAGCCACCGAGCCCTGCCGCGGGGTCGCAGGACGCCACGCTGCTCATGTCCGGCGACACCCACCACTTCCTCTTTCATGTCGGCATACTCCAAAAGGAGCACCGGCCTACGACGATGCGCCACACGCAGGGCGGCGGCTCACCCACGCCGATGCTGCCGACGCGGCTGGCCTCGTTGGGCCACGTGCAGTGGAGCTGGACGAGGGCCAACGGAGCGGGCGGCACAATGCAAAGTGCCCCTCTTCTCGTGGAGCAGCTTCCCGCCACGCCGGAGGTCGAGCTGAAGGTGCTGGAGGTCTGCCATGGTAACCATCACGACGAGGCCATGAAAGGAGACAAAGAAACGGCAGACCCGCGCCGGCCTTTCTACGCTGGCTCACCGATTGAACTGCGGTGTCTCGTGTGCAACCACAGCGATAGCCGCCAGCATGATGTGGCGGTGAAGATGCGAGTGGAGCGACTAGCACCGTGCTGGCTCTACACAGGGCCAACGCTACGTCCACTGGGACTTCTCGAGCCGCACGAGACCATCGCCTTTACTATGTCTCTTATACCGTGGCAGTCGGGTCGTCTGCGAGTGGCGACGGAGGCTATTGAGATTGTCGACGCACGGGCACCCACCTCAACGCCACTGTGGCCAACACCGGCAGTGATGATGGAGGCCTCGCCAGCCGGTGCCGTGGTCGCGGCGGCAAACGTGATGAGTAGAATGGCGGTGGTGCAGCCAGGGCGTGTGATCGAGTCCTCTACAGCAATAACAGCTGCAGCCGACGCTTCTTCGCCCATGCGGCATGGAACTGCCGCAAGCGTCTCCGCGGTGCGTCTCAAAGCGTATCTATCGCCAGCAGCTTTGAATTCCATCTGTGAAGTGATGGTCGTGTGAAGTCATAGGGCAGCGCTGCTGTGTCTGTCTGTGTGTGTAGTGATGGCGAGTGGCGTGGAGGAGCGAACGAGCGGCAGAGACATTTTCCAGCTGATCGTGCGTAAGAGCATCAAGACAAACAATCAACAGCAGCAGAAAGGAGAAACGAATCATAACGGGGGGCACCCACTCCAGTCCCCCAAAGTGGAACAGGGGAGTTTTGTGTGTGTGTGTGTTTGTGTATTGGTGCGTCAGTAGCTCAATGCATCGGGCTAGTAAAACGGCACCCGGGGGTAGTGAGATGGGCCTTTCTCTCGACCTCCTTCCTCTGTGCCTCTCTGCCCCCCCCCCCCCTGTCGATGTCCCTCACTACTACTCCTCTCCCTCTCTCTCTCTCCATCTCCCTATGTTCCTTCAGCACCCTCTTGCAGCAATCCTTTTGTTTTGTTTTCTAGAGAGCCGAAGCACACCACCAAAGGCAGTGAACCCTTCCTCCTCCGCCTGTATCCAACATGCCTGCCAGACAAAAAAGCAACTCCACCAGCACCGGCTTGAACTTCTCTCACACACCGCCGGGCAGCACCGCCACGCTCCCCTCTCCCCTTCATTTGGCCCCGAACGGAGAGGTGGACACAGCGGCCAATGCAACGGCCGATGCTGCTGGTGTTTCTCCGCCGCGTCCTCCTGCCGCCTTTGACTGGAGTGGCGTCGAAGAGTTCTTCCGCGCCATGTCGAACAGCAGTGATGTTCCACCAGGGCTACTACAACTGATGCAGCAGCAGCAGCAGCAGCGTCGCCCCTGCCATCTGGAAGAAGACCATAGTGGCTCCCTGAACGCCTCCCCGCTGCGCCACAGCCACCACCCAACCTGTCCCTGTGTGATCAGTGTGTCACCGGCGCAATCGCTCAGCTCCGCGGCGGCGGCTAACGTGAGCCCCGGCCTGATGGGTTCCGAGATAGCTGCCAGCGTCCTTCACGATCATATCCCAGAAAGACGTAATCTAACGGCCGCCGACGATGACGACGATGCTGGGGCCAACAGCAACTGCGGCGGTGGCGCCCTCGATATCGCCTCCTCGCCAAAGAAGGCTTCGTTGACGATGGATCAGATGAAGGGCTTTGTCTCGCTTTACAGCAGCGTCACCGCCGAGGTGCTGGGCGAAAACTCCTCTTCGCCTCTCTCTGTGAAGCGTGGGCCCGTCACGATCAGTGCGTTTCTGCAGCTGCCACCAAACGCCGACCTCAATGGCAGCTGTCATTCCACCGACAGCTCACACCTTCGTTCGCGCCACCATCAAAATCAGGGATCTCCTGTCCCACCCCGGCTCCGTGACTCAACAGCGGCGCGGTGGTGTGGTACGTCGCCGCCCTACGCGCCATGCAATAGTCTGCGAAGCCGCTGCAGCCCCACCGACACACCAACCATGTTGGAGAAGGATTGGAATCAGCGGCAGCAGCAGCAGCAACGGTTCGTTAGTGAGGAATGGCGACGACAGAAGGCGCTCCACTGTCGGACATCCATCACCCACGTGCGGTCGTCGTTGAATTCTCACCGTGGTTCAGCCGAGCCCCGCTCTCGGCTGCCACCGCTTGAATATCCGGCGCCATTTCATCACGGCGGCCAGGT
Organism: Scaptomyza caliginosa; assembly: GCA_035044725.1. NCBI lineage: Eukaryota > Metazoa > Arthropoda > Insecta > Diptera > Drosophilidae > Scaptomyza > Scaptomyza caliginosa. Next base: position 9,522 of record JAWNNR010000898.1, on the reverse strand, counting down.
CCTTGGTGCGAACAGCAACATGGCTGGTTCGGCATCCTTTCAGTCGATGAACTCTTTCACGTGCACGCGGAAGAGCTCCGCGAGCGCTCGCAGCGGCACCTTCCTCATGAAGTCCCCAAGCTGGCATCGTGGCGGTGGAGCAATGGCGCCACCCCACGCCACCGATGCCTCCTTTCTCGCTGGGGACTCCTCGCAGCTGCACATCCACGCCGAGACGGATCTTCCCTTGACTGCCGGTGTAGCGTGGATCGGCTCTTTCTCTCGCTCGACTTCGCTGAGTTTTCCATTCCTTTACAGCGGCGGCGGGGCGCTGAATAGCAGCCTCGCTTTGACCTCACTATCGGAGCTTGGGTATGATCAAGATGTCACACCGACGGCGGCAGCAGTGTAGTGTGTGTGCCTGTATGCCTGGCCTCACTGTTGTGGATGTGTTGTTGTTTTCTTGTTCCCACCCACCCCCTATTATACGATGTGTGCCAGCGAGGGACGAGAGGTAGCGACCGATCTCTACATGAATGAGGAACTGTGGGGAGCAACAAACGGCGCCAATGATGTGTGACAAAGCAACGAAAGACGGTGACCGGCGGTGTAAACTCTGCCTCCCTAATATTTGACATGGAAGAGAGAGAGACAGTCGTTGTATGTGTGTATGTGTATTTTCAAAGGAAACTCCCTGTATTATGTCTCTGTGGGAGCTCTCTCTCTCTCTCTGTTGTTGCTACTTCTCCCCTCCTTGTTCTTGTCAGTTGCTGTCGCGTCTGCTGCGCTAGCACTATTTTTCTCTTCGCCCTCCTTTCGGGGGGGGGGGGGGGCAGTCCCTCTGCCGGCGTGTTCTTCCTTCTCCTCCTCTTTCATTTTTAGTTCTTTTTTTTTTTTCCAATTCTTCTCTTTGGTGTGGGTGAAGGAGGGGGCGTCCCTCATTGGTGTGCCTCGCAAACACCTCCTTCCCCTGCCTGGCCTGCCTCTCGCTCTCCACTCGGTTCTACGGTGCCCCCCCCCCCCCCCCCCCTTCTTTTTATTCTGTTAAACGACGACACACAAGCCAAAGGAAGGAAAAAAAAAAATGGGATGGGGAGTGAAGCAAATATCAAGTTGAAAAAGACATCTGTATCTCTGATCATACCAGCAGCCACAGCAGGGGAGTAGCAATACTGCTTGTGTGTGTGGAGAGGGGGGGGGGCACGTGTTTTAACGGTAGCGGGAGTGAGCACTGTTCGATCAAAGACGATGGGGCGGACTGCAATGGCCGCCAATGTCCACGCGACGCTCTTCTCTCCCCCTTCTCTCTCTCCCCCCTTGCCGAGGCCTCCTTTCGATGGAGTTCTTGTTTGGTCATGGATACCTTTGATGCCTTTATTACCACGACAACTACTATTGTACTTGGGTTCTCCCCTCTTTGGTTTTGTACCGAGAGTCTGAGAGGGGGTCGCTACGTGTGGGACCCCTTCTACAAGTAGACGTGTCCATCTCTCTTTCTCTCTCCCTATCCTTCCTTGTGTGTTGGTGTACTTACTAGAGTTCCCCCTCCTCTCTTTCTCTCTGACACACGCCTCTCTTTGTCTGCGTGTGTGTGTGTGTGTTGTACTTTCATCTCTTTGTTGTTGTTGTTGCTCTTTCATTTTGCTTTATTTTCCTCTTGACTATTCATGAGGCGCTCCCTCTCTCTCTCTCTCTTGGTGCCTCCTCTTACTGATCTCCAATGGAGATCTCTCCTCCCCTTGTGTGTCTTCCTCTCTCTCTCTCTGTCTGAGTGTCCCTCTCTTTTTTTTTTTTTTTTTTGCGGTGGTGGTTGATGAGCGTAAAAAGGCGGTGAGGGTGCCAGAGAGAAAGAGAGAGAGAGGGGTAAGCCGCCGTTCTGCTTTCGCTCTCTCTTTGTTTGATTTGCTTTGCTTTCTTTGTTTTCGTTCTTCTTCGTCCTCACCGCTGCCTGTGCCCTCTTGAGAGAGGGAGGGGTGGGGGGGGATTTGCCGCTCTTCGGCTATGGCGGGGAGGATCACCTTTGGTCATACGAGACACTGAGATGCCAACAGAAACGCACACACACACAAACACACACTCAAAGCTACATACATGGGTGCAGGCATATACATCTGTATAGGAAAGAAAGGCGAGGGAGGGGGGGGGGGGTTGCGCGGCCACACCAAAGAAAGTCGACGAATCAGCGACAGCTCAGTGATGGTCGTGCATATCCGCTGTGTCAGCTAGTACCTTCCCCTCCCTCACCCCCCTCCTTCCTAGCTCAAAGACATATACACACACACCGATACTTCTATGCATCTTGAAGTAGCAGAAAATACGCCGTGAGAGAGATGGAGGGAGTTTGAGAAACGTACGCGAGACTGCTGATAGGTATGATGTCCCATCCTCTGTATCGGTATCGCGTATCCCAACCCAAGCTGCAGCTTTCTTCTAGCGCAGCTACCACCCTCGCCCCTCTATGTCTCCCTCATCGCCCGTCTCTTCTGCTACTTGAAGATAGATAGACAGCTATAAGTGTATTAATAGATACAGTATGTGTACATGTGTTAGGTGTGTGAGTGTGTGTGTGTGTGTGTGTGCTCCTGTTCGTGCTGTTATTCTGCCCCTCCCCTCCCCCCCCCCCCTTCCTTGTGCGTGACTAGTGCTGCGATGCCTCTCTCGGAGAGAGTGGTGACCTCCCTTCGGGCCTCCGATGCAGCACCGCCATCAGAGACCGGCAAACCAGCACAAGAAGTAACGACAACGCAATTTTTTTTTTTTCCTTCTTCTTTGCTCAATGAGACGCACGCTGGTGAATATAGCGGTAGAGCTGCATGTCTGTAGGTATGTAGGTCTATCCTCGTGTAAGAGCTTCGGTGTGTGTCTGGCGAGTGAAGGAGGGTCGTGAAATGACTTGTGTGTTGTTTTGTTTTCGTCCTTCTTCTTCCCTGTGTTCCTTTTTTTTTCCTTTGTTTAACAACGAGGGAAAAGGGAGAGGAGGGGGGGATCAATGGAGTGGATGAACGAATGGTGTCCTTGCATCTGCCACTCCTTCACCTCTCCCTCCCTCCCTCTTCATCCTCTCTGATAGATGATACCAACTAAATAAATAAATATATATATATACACATATGTATAGCAATGACAGCCCGAGTACCAGTGCTGCTGTTTCGGCTTGGTCCTCTCATATTGTTCTCTCTCTCTCTCTCACTTTGTGTTGTTTCCTGCTGCGGTGCCCTATACGTCCGTGGATCTCTTCCATACGGTGCAGCGAGTCTTCTTCTTCTTCCGCCTCCTCCCCCCTCTCGTCTTGATTGATGGTCTCCTGTGTGTTACTACACTGAAAGCCGTCGTCTCTCTCTCTCTCTCTCTCTCTGTGTGTGTGTCTCGTGCTGCTCCTCTCTGACAGCGAGAGAAAAGGCGGCACGGGTGGCCCACCCCCTCTTTTTTTCGTTTTTTTGTTGTTTTTTAAATTAATTATTGTTTTTTTTTTTGTTTTTTGTTGTTTTTTTTTTATTATTAATTATTGTTTTTTTTTGTTGTTGTTGTGGCAATTTTGGCACGACGCTCTCCTCTTGTGGGGGGGGGGGGTGCTGCCGGTGGTGGCGTTGTCTGCCAGACCCTCCATCCCTCTCTCCATCCCTCTCTCTCTCTCTGTCTGTCTCTCCCTTTACCTGTATGGGTGGGTGTAAAAGAGAGAGAGAGAGAGACCCGCATCCCTTCTTCATCTTCTTCTGCTCTCTCTCTCTCTCTCTGTAGTAGTCCATTTGGTACAGGAATCTCCGTGTGTGGTGAGTTGTTGTTAGGGGATGCTGCCGTCGCTCTGTTCAAGGAAAACAAAAATAAAATAAAAAAATCCTTCCTTACTAATCGCCTGTACGAAAAAAAAAAAAGAATCGAGAAGAGGACACGTGTTTCTATCGACACAGGCACACAAAGAGAGAGAGAGAGACAGAGACAGACAGATCTACCTACACACTCACCTCTCTCTCTCTCTCCATCCTATAGAGAGAGAGAGAGAGCTAGATGTGGGTGGTTAGGTTTTATTTCTCTCTCTCTTTGTGTCTGCTACGCGGGTATCGATACGGACTACTGCTCTCTCTCTCTATAGATCTATATATATATATATATACATTACACAGCAAAAGCGAAGTGAACACGCAGAGACGAACTTGAACCCCCTCTCCTCCCTCACACTAGCACTTCCTGCCTCTCTTTGGTGGACGCAAAGCTGATCTACAGAGAGAGATCTATCTAGATGAGTGGGACGCCTTTCTCAGTACTGCTGTGGCGTGCCATCATTGCTCTTTTTCCTTTTCCCAAATCACCACTACCAACGCAACCGATCCATATTTTTTTAAAAAGCTCTTCCTTGAGAAGGGTTCAATAGCCGTGTGTTCCGCTGAGGCAGCGCGAGAACGGTCCCCGCTGCCATGACCGACGACGGACACATCTGAAGAAATCTCTCTCTATATACCTGTGCGTGTTGGTGTGTGGGCTACCTTGTTTTCTGTAAGTGTGTGTGTGTGTGAATTTTGCTTTCACCGGACCCTGTCCTCCATCTCCCGCCTCCTCCTCTCCTCTAGAAATACAATCCTCTCTGTATAGAGGCGTGGAGAGAGAAAGGCAGAGATTTCTCTCTCCACGCCTCCATCCACACACGCACCCTCGATAGATATACCCACCCCCACATACCTATGTGCGAAGAGAGGGAGGAAAGGAGAGAGAGAGAGAAGATGAATTTAAAAAAATAAATAGTTTTAGCTGGAGGAGGCAGGCACTCGTACAGCGAGGTCTTCAATATAAAATAACAAAGGCCATGCTACTTTCCACGTGTTACTCGATAGAGACACCTGCACGTGACAGAAGGAAAAAAAGGGGGATGGATGGATGGATAAGTGAGTGAGGGTTGCTATCTATCTATAGATATGTGTGTGTGTACATACTCACTGTCTACGTTGAGGCAAACAAAGTGCCTCTCTCTCTCTCTCACTCGCTCTTTGTGTGTGCGTGTGTGTGTGTTTGTATCACTCCGTCCCTGTTCCGATAGTATGTGTATCGATCAATGAATACATACTCCCTTTTGCTGCTCCTGTCGCGGTTGTTGTTGCAGTTGTTATTTTCGACGATGAGTTTTGTTTTTGTCTGTGCTGTTGCTGTTTTCACTCTGGGGTGACGATGGACCAATGAGACGCCGCTGCGTGATGCTGCTTTACCCCCTCACATGCACGCACATACACACACACAAAGCTCGCATGTGAAGAGATGGATGTATGAATGCATGTGTGTGTGTGTGTGTGTGGATGTGGGTGCAGCTCAAGACATCAACGTTTGTTGATCACCAGTGGTTTCGTTGACGCCATGGTCGCATTTCGATAGCGAGCCCCCCTCTTCGTTTCTCCATTTTCTCCCTCCCCAACCATCTAACAATTTAAAAAGAAGACCAGAAGTGAGTGTACAGAGAGAGGGAGAGAGAGAGCTGTTGGGTTGTACCTGGCTGCACAGTGTCTTGACTCTCTCTATTCTGTCTCGTTCTCCATGCCCGATAGACGGTTTGCGGGTGGGTCACGGTGTAACTGTGTTCGTCTCTCCCTCTCCCTCTCTCTCTAAGATGGATGGATCTGCAGTGGGCACACTGTCAGATCAGTCCATCTCTATCTAGTAAGATTTATATCCTTTCGACGCGGTGGTGTGTGTCTTGTTCAGTCGGTGCTGCTTCTGCTGTTGTGTTCGCTACTGGCACAGCTGGTTTGGCGGAATCCGAGGCGAAGCCAAGCAACGCAGAGCAAAATATATTGTTGAGGAGCGGTGGGGCAGTGTACCCTATTCCCAGTTTGTCGTTTTGTAATGCTTGTGTGTGTGTGTGTGTGTGTGTGTGTCAGTGTGTCAGTGTATCACAGCGTGGAAGAGAGAGAGAAAGAGGATGTCTCCCATGGCGATGGGGATGTGGCTCCTCCCTCCCCTCTCCCTCGCAATATTACTATTTATTTCCTCTCTGTGTGGGACAAACACTCCATTTCGCTGCTGCCTCTCCTGCAGGTTTTCTTGACGACGACCTCAACAGGGGCATCAGCCATGGTAATACTGTGCTGTATCGTATTGCATCATGTACATACATCGATCTCTATGTATACTCATATAGAGAGAGAGAGAGGCGAGCGAACACGCGGCTTCTGCTCTCCCTCTCTGGACATTACACACAGGCACCATCTCGATTTCTCGGCAGATAGAGCGAGGGATGCATCCATCATTCTTTCCCTCTACATCTCTTTGCAGGTGTACAGACAGATGGAAATGGATGGCTCCGGAAGCTTTAAAAAAAAAAAAAAAACGACTGCTCTGATGAGGTGTGGTGAGGAGGAAGCAGAGAGAGAGAGAGAGAAAGACGTGAGTATGCTGCAACCACAAGTTCTTCGACCGAAGGGGAAGGATGAGTGTGATCGAGGACACCGTTCTCACTCATTCATCCTTCGATTAAAACCATACCCGTCGATTTCCCCCCTCCTCCCCCCCCCCCCCCTCACCTCTGTTGCGGTTGCTGTTGTCCTGCATGTCGACTAATGGAAGCGGAATTCGCCCGTGTTGCGGTTGCTTTGTATCTCATTATAAGCTGCCATAGTTCTGGCCGGAAAAACAAAAAGAAAAAGGAGGGGGTGATGTATCCATCACAATCATCATCGTATCGCTGCAGCTGAAACGCATGGCGTGCATCCCCTTCTCTGTCTGACGGTGGAGCGCGCATAGCACCGAAGAGTGGGAGAGTAACGGGAGAGGGGAGGACGGAGTCTCAGCGAGTACAGGTGGCACGGAGATGCGACCAGGAAACTCCTCCCTCACCTTCTCCTTTTTTGTTTGGTTGGTACGCGTTGTCCGTCACTGGGCACCATCATAGTCGCCTGTCGAGTGAGGCGTTCATCGACGGATGCGGTGTACGTCCTCTAGAGATGGGTCTGCAGTTGCTGTTGCTGGTTCACTGTCTCACACGCCCTTTTCTCTTCCTCTTCTTTTTTCTGATTCGCTTCCAACACTAAACTGATCGATTGGCCTGCACTACTGCGTGTGTGAGTGGGCGTGTGTGTCACACAGCGTGTACGCTAGACATACCGCCATCACTCGGCTGTTGTTTCCTTCGGCTTCTCTTTCCTTCTGAGCCCACCACCAATTAGACGAGGAGAGAAGAGAAGGGAGGTGGGCGGAAGGAGAACGGAGGGGAGCACCTGTCGGTCAACGACGGAAGAAGAAGAAACAAAGGACACAGAGCAACTCAATACAAATCACAGAGTTTGTGCAGGGGGTTTCTTTCCTTGTGCGGTTGTGGTGGTTCTCAAAGCGCACGCTCTCTCTCTTTCTCTCTCTACATCTCTCCCCAGCCTTGCCAAAGCAAACATACAAGTGTTTACGTCTGCTCGCGTAGGTGTGTTGGTGTTTCACCAACTAGAGTCTCTCTCTCTCTCTCGCTGTCGATAGTAGGATCCTCTGCCAGTGGAGACACAAGCGGGCAGAAAAAGAGTATCTGTATGCATGCGTGTTTGCCTGTGTGTGTGTGTGTGTGTTTCTCCTTCTGAGATCAATACACCTGCCGATACACCGATCGAGACGAGCCTATCCGCATCGAAGTCGGGCCTGACGGTCACTCCTTCACGGAGGTCGTACAAACTAAGACAAAAAGAAAAAGAGAGTAGGGCATCGCGGTAGGAGGTGTGTCACACAGCTACCCCCACCCCCCCCCCCCCCCTCGTTTCCTTCCGTTAGCACACAACAGTGTTGGTGCGCCATGGCAGCGGTCATGGCAGAGCCTCGCCGAGAGCACCTCAACATCATCCACGCCGATGAAGGGAAGCGCTACAAGCTGAACGTCCGCGGGGAGGTCGGCCGCCTCACCATCGCCAAGGTGAAGCAGTGCGTCGCGGCCGCCAGCACCTGCCCCATCCCTCTTCCCGAGATGGTACTCTTCCTCAACGGCGTGGAGCTCACCAACGACCGGGAGATCTGCGGGCAACTCGGCATCGCCAGCGGGACGACGCTCTCGGTGGAGCCGCGTGCCGCCCCCGCGTCATCGCCGACCGGTACACCGCCCTCACCGCCGAGGGGCAGACGTCCTGCAGCACCACTGGCCATGTCTGCACCACGCAAGCTGCTGGAGCTGCAAACCCTGGAGCAGCAGAAGACGCTCATTCAGGCCAAGACAGCGGTGCAGGACGATGTCCTCCGCTCGACACTAGCGCAGATGGAGGAGGACATGGACGCCGCCGCACTTCGACGTCGTCAGCTGGAGCGACGGCGACGGGCCGCAGATGACGAACTGCAAGCGATGCAGCAGGCGGAGTCCGTGGCGGCGAAGGAGCGGGAACGTCTCGCGGCTCTGCGAGAAGCCGCGGCGGCGACCGCACTCCAGCGATCTGACGAACTCGCCAGCCGCCACGAGCAGCTGCGGGCGGAAGAGGCTGCCGTCCGCTCAGTCGCGCAGCTGAAACTCGAAACTGAAAAGAAAAAGGCACTCCTGGCACAACAGCAGGCCGTCCTCCTCGCGGAGCAGCAGCGCGCCGTGGAGGAGCGGCAGCGGTTCGAGGCGAACGCGAAGGCGCGGGAATTGGAGTTACGAGCGCGGGAAATTGATATGGAGCACCAGCGGCTTCAGCAGATCCGAGAGGCGCGGGAGCTGGAGAGGGACCGTCGGGTTGCCGTGGAGCAGCGGCTGCAGTACTACCGCCGACTCGGCATCTCGCCGCCTAGAGAACTGCAGTATGAGACGGAGGTGGAGAGCACTGGCACCGCCGCCCTGCCATCGCCGCCGATGGAGCCAGAAGAGGAAGACCTGCACAACGGTCACCGTCACCATCGCCTTCAACAGCAGCAGCAAGTCGGAGTGATGGAGTCGATGGAGCGTCACTCTCCAGTGCGATGGAATCGCCCAACAGCACCACCCGCAGCAACCTTTGAAGTGCAGGATGGCTACTTCTATGACTCCTATGACAACGCCATGGAGAATGTGCGCCGCCTCGGCGACGATCTCGGCCTACGCGAGCCACTGATGCTGGATGAGCGTCACACCTGTGTTGTCAGCGTCGATGGCGAGTACACGCTACTCATCACCTACGATGCCGCAACAGAGCGGCTTTACCTTTTCTCGACGCTTCTCGCGGCCCTGCCACCTGTCGTTCAGACCGCCGAAGGTCGTCTGCAGCTGTACGAGTACCTCCTCTCTCGCTCTCTTCTCGGGCGGGAGATGTGCGGCGGCAGCATTGGTGCTTCCCTTCAGAATCAGTTCATCCTGCTCTCGTCGAGTCTCTACATGCCGACGAGCCAGCCGTGGTCGCTGCGGGTGTTGGCCCCACAGTTTGTCCATTGCATGCAGTACTGGCGTGCTCAGCTACGCGACTTTCTCGATGGACTGGAGCGTGGTCACGAGACGATCACCACGACACCGACGACCTCGCCACCTCGGCAATCCTCCATCGCCCCTCCCCACCAAGGCGCGACAATGAGACATCAATCGACTTATCGGAGTCCATCGAAGTTCGTTGGTAATTCTACCAATGAGAGAACACAACACCCGCGGGGGTC
>JAWNNR010000896.1:0-38670 GCA_035044725.1 Scaptomyza caliginosa | reverse complement strand
CACCCACACCTGCCATGCCATCATCCTCATTCTCATCACTCTCTTCCCCAGTACCGCTGGGAAACAGGAGAGAAGCAATAGCAACGACGGCTGCCTTCCTGCTCGATCCGCCATTTACACCGATTGATGGCGAGGCAGCGGTAGTGGCGTCTGGTGCGCTGTCACCGTCCACATCACCAGAGGTGTTGTACCACTGCCGCAACTGTGCGGCGGCTCTCTTCTCGAGTGTCAACTTCAGCCCCACGAGCGTCATTGGACATCATCGTAGTGGATGGCCGGCCTTTCGTGTCCCATGTACCGCTCACGCCATTCGACACGTCAGTCAGCTGCAAAAATCTACTGTTGCCATGTCTGACTCGACTCCTTGTGTCAGCGAGAGAAGCTCGCTCGGGAAGGTGACGATGAGCAAGCCATTGACGCGTCAAAGTGCGTTACGGGGTGGCACGGGAGCAGTGTGTTACCCGACACCAGCGGTAGCTGCGGTGTCTCGTGGTCTTGCCGTGGAAGGGGACTGGATCCGTCAACATGGCCGATCCATCTCTCAAGTGGGTCGATCGATGACATGGCGAGAGAAGTGCGTGCGTGACGCAAATCAGCGCTGTGACCCTGCATTGTTGTTGGGTTGCTGCCGCTGCTGTGGTATTGTGGTGTGCCGAATTACGCAAACTGCCGTCAATGGTGTGCAGTACATCACGACGGCATCGTGCGTGGTGGCATCGCCTACGAGTGGAGAAGAGAGGCCCGAGGCAGCACCGCCTAAGTAAGTGACGTTCATTTTTTTTTTTTTGGGGGGGGGGTCAGTGCATCCACAGAGGCCTCGCCTCCCCTCCATAACACACCCCACACACGCACGCACGCAACCCAACAACAGCAAGACAATAGGAGTGGCACACTCAGTGGAGTGTAGAAGAAGGCAACGGCGGAAAGGCCGATGAAGCCCTCCATCGCGACTGTCGCTTGTTGGTGCTCCGACTCCTCCATCGACTACCTCGCGCGTCTTTCAGTGTCTCACTCCCCCTCCCCCTTTCCATCGCACTCTCTCTCTCTCCCTCCCTCTCCTTTTCTGCTTTGAAAGGAGTTCTCTCTCATGCGGCACTTTTCGATCTCGCCGTCTGTGCGACACTTCCCCGTCGCTCTGGTGAGCGCCACTGCCCCATCGGGGTCTTCGGCAATCATCAGTGGCTCTCTTGCGACCCTCTCACATCGACGCCACAAAAGCAGCGGCAGGGGTCATCGCCATCCAAACGGAGTTAGCGAGAGCAGCTCCCGACATACCGGCGAAGGCACATGGGGGAAGCCGCGTCTTCCCTCCCCTTCTTATCACCATCGTCATCCTCGCCACCGACGAGGTAAGGATGATAGCCGCGACACTGCTGCATGGCATTCCTTCACAACGGCGTGTGTGTCTCTGCAGAAGGCGGCCAAAAAATCTCAGAGCGTCTCAAAGACCATTGAATCCTCCTCTTCCTCCTCACTGTTTGGTGGCAGTGATCAACGCGCGAAGTATGCTGACCTGAGGGTGGCCGTGACGCAATCGAATGCCGGAGATGCGGAGCTTGACGCGTTTCTGTCGTCACTTGGCATTTCCTCATCACCGTCCACGTCAACGACGTCACTGATGCAGCAACTCGGCGTGATGGAGCTGACGGAGGGACAGGTGCACCGTGAAGGGCGTGACACCCACGCTGCTGCTACTGCAGCTTCTCCTATTGACAGCGATCTCTCAGCCCCACGCCAACCTCCTCCACGTTGCGATGCCGCTCTGCACACGAAAACGGTGGGGGTGGCGACACCGGTGATGGAGCAAGAGCTGACACCGCTCGTACTCCAGCTGGCAATGGCAGGGATGCGCGCGGGAGTACCGGCTGCCACGATTCTTCGGAATATCTTTCGCGCGCTTCCTGCGGTGCAGCAGCACCATCAGCAGAATAAGGCACCGAGGTGGCATCCACCAGCTGATGCCGGATTTCTTCTTCCCTGCTGGATTCGCAAGCAGCTCATCGATTACGAAGCGCGTCCGTTGCGTATGCAGCGGCAGGCTCTGCTGGACCGACAGCAGGGCACCTTCACCGAGACTTCCAACTCACGGACTTGGATGGAGAAGCAAAGAGCACGATACGAAGAAAGGGCAGTGCCGACAGTGGATGCGGCGTCGGAAATGGATTTGGTCAGAGCTCACTGGGAGTACTCACATCAGAAGGCGCGTTTTGTGGTGGAGATGTGCGGCGGCCGGTGGCTCGTTGCGTCTGCCGGCTCCCTCAGGTTTGCTGATGCCCCCTTCGTCGCTGAAGATGGCGAGCTGCTTCTTTCCTGCCTGCAGCTCTGTGGCGTGGCGGGGCTGACGGGACTTGGAGAGCGGTTGTTTCAGTCTTTTCTTTCGGAGGTGCGCCGCCGAATGGAAAGAGGGACATCTTTGTCGTCGATGGACAGCAGCTTTGCCTCGTGGTATGACACACGTGGAATTGACCTCTACGAGCAGGCGATCAACAACATCGCCGCTTCTCGAGTGCGTCGCGGCGGTGCCTTTGAGCGAGGCTACGCATATTTGATCCATTTCACCAGTACGCAAGGAGCGCTGCTGCAGATGACCGAAAGGGAGACCGACAATGCCTCTGAAGTGGATGTAACGCAAGCTTCTGCTGGAGCGGCACAGGATGACGAGGGCAAGAAGCGAATTTCAGTGACGGCAGAGTGGAGAGGTGATCGACCGGCAGTCTCGTCAATGGAAATGCTGCTCCACCACCCGACTGCGTCGCTCCGTCTCCTTTGCTCGCTTGCGGATTGTGTCGTCGGCAACGTGCAGCACTTCGATCTGCTTAATCAGCTCTACAGTCGCGTGCTGAAAGAGACTGAGATCGGATACGAGGAGGCGCATTACAACATCACGACAAGTGCAGCCGCAGCACTGCTGCGCTCTCTGCAGCGTGTTCACCTGAGCGAGAAGACGAGATACGCGTTGCTGCATGACGTCTTTCACTGCACTCTCCTCAATAGTGCCGCGGCGGTGTCGGAGAGCGGCGATGTCCTCGCCGCCTGCTTTGTTGCCAGCAGCCGTCCGGTCATTCGCTCGGCCATGGAAAGGCGGAAGGAAGTGACAGGAAACATGGCGGAGGAAGAGTCCACGGTGCTGCAATCGGCCTCCTCTCTTCGTGCTATCTTCCTCTTTAACAAGCTCTTGTCGCCCACCTATCGCCATGTTGCTTTTCAGGAGGCCTTTCTCGGTGCGGCAGTAGTGTCATCTGCAACAACAGCCGATGATGTGCAGCGCCTGCTCAGTTTCATGACCCTGCGTTATCCGATAACGGCGGACGTGCAACATGCTCTGGCGGCAAAGGCGCTGTTGGGATGTACCGGATCGCTGACGGCTGCAACCCGCAGCGAATCCAACGCCTCGGTTGACACTTCTACCATCGTTCACGCCGTCCTTGATGCCCATCGATACGCCAGCAACTCTGTCACGCTGCAGACGGCACGACACGAGGTGGTTCGCTTGTTTTTTCTCCGTTTGCTGACTCTTTTCATTGGACTTCCACAACATCCCACGGACTCTGATGTTGGCAGCGACGCGAAGTGGTCGACTGATCGGGAGGAGGTGCTGCGCTCCTTGCGAAAACCAGCGGCGGCATCGGTGGTACAGGCATGGGCTGATGAGGTGGACGAGCACCACCATCGCCACATGCCGTCTATTTTCATCGATCTTCTGCTTCATCTCTCCATCGCACTCCGGTCTTTGGTTGGTACCTGTGAGCTAGGCCGCACGGTGGAGGATCTGCTACATCGCTATACGCCGCTGCACTTCCCATCCTCCCCCTCTTCCCCGCGATCACCGTCTCTCTGTGTGACGCCTGAGAGCTGGAGGACGGAGTGCTGCGTCACAGGGGATGGCCCCGATCGCGCCGTGGTCCTGCGCTTTCCGCTGTCTCTTCGCTACTACAGCGGCAGCAGCGGCGCCCACGAGATGGACGTCACCGGCGATGATGACGTGGGATGGCCGCTTCCAGAGCAGCGCCGCTTTCTCGAGCAGACGAAGTTGTTTTGCCTGAAGTACGACTCCTCAAAGCCGACACGAAAGATCATTCGATCGGAGGACTGGCTCATGCTGCAGCAAATGCAAAACCGCCTGTGCTCTCGCCGCAGTCATCAACAACACAGCACAGTCAACGATGCGGACGGTAACCCTCCATCGGTGGGGGAATGGATGACAAGGGAGGAGCTGCAGAATAGCGCGAGTGCCGTGGTCGTGTTGTCGCCAGCAGCAGAGATCGAGCTGATGACCTCCGCGTCTTCCCCCTCCTCGTCTTCGTTGTCCATTACGTCACTGGTGAGCGAGCTAGATGTTCCATGTGACATACCGGTACCCTTTCGAGGACCCACTCGTCGTGCCGATGGTGCGATAGCGATGCCTTTGAGCGGCGGCTCGCATCATCGTCTCTCGCAGGCGTCGTATTGGCTACAGCAGTGGTGTCAGCGAGAGGAGGCGCGTCGGCCCTTTCCCTCGTTTTTTGAGCGGTTTGTCTGGCAGGTGGTGGAGCAGCTCGATAGCGACGACGGGGAGACAGCGGGGGAGGATGGAATGGCTGCGGTGTCCCGCGCGTCAGGAAGCCTCGCCGACAGCTCAGGTGGCTCACTGCCGTCTTGGTTCGTCTCGATTCCTCCGCCGGCTCAGTCTGTTGGGCAGGCGCAGCAGATCATTTGATGGATGGTGTGAGGGAAAAAGGGGAAGGGAAAGGGGTGACAGAGAGTGCAGCATCTGCCATCCCTCTGCCCTTCCTTTATCAGAAAAGCGACATGCGAAGAGAGAGAGAGAGAGGGAGAGACATATGACGAGCGTGAAAGGGGGAGAGGAGGATATATGGATCACTCGTGCACGGTGACTAAGGCGAAGGGCAACACAGCTTCTAGCAACCATCTCCTCCTCTCTGTGTGGAGGGTTCTACATGGGAGGCAACGATCTCATCCCTTTGCTCTCTCTCTCTCACACAGAAGTTCCTCCCTATATATCAAAGAGACTAAAGAGAAGGAGAGAGTCGGGCACGCTTGATGCTCTCCATCGTCGTCGACCTTCTGTCGAAGTGCTAATACTAACTGAACGTGAAAACCAAACAGAATCAGCAGCAAACCAAAGACGAGTCGTCATAGTCAATGACGTACGAATGGTATTCTCTTTCATTGTGACTCGTCACTGACACAGGGGGCCGCTCGTTGTCACTGTTGTCTGCCTCCTCTATGTCTTCTGACTGCTATATCCATCGCACTTCTTCTTCCTTCTCCCTTTTCGTTGTTGTTGACTTCTGCTTTGTCTGTATGTGCCTCTCTGCGGCTCCGTGCTGCACTCCCTCTGCCTCCCACATCTCTTGGGTTGAGCACATCGGCACTGCAGCGCGCTAAAGCCCTTCGATATATATAGAGAGAGCGAGCGAGAGAGAGAGACACACACGTGCACGCGCATCCAACCGTTTTCATAATAGTAGAGGGAAACTCAAAACGTATCCCTGCACCTACAGCGCGACACCCACACCGTCCGCCACACGCGCTCTGTCACACACACACGCGCACACACGCACACACACACACCTCGTCCTTCCTCCTCTGTCTTTGCTGGGTTTGTGAGCTGCTGTTGGTGTCTGTCTGTCTGTCTCTCTGTCTGTGTTTGTTTGTTTTGGAATCCATACACGTAACTCTTTGATTTCTGTTTTTCACGGACTCCCTCACTCCGACAGCCTCCCCTCCTCCTCCTCCTCCCCTCCCTCTGCCGTTGCGTCGCACTCTCTCACTGCCTCACGCGTCATTCGCTGCGTCGTCATTCGTTAGCACAGCAAAAAAGAAAGGGGGGGGGAACACACCGGAGGCGTTTTCTCAGCGTGTGGGTGCGTGTATTTCGGGCTGTCTGTCTCGGTCTGTCTAGGGCCTCTCTCCCTCTCTCTCCTTCTCTTTCTACTAGTACTCCCTCTCGCCCGGTTCGGCTCCGTCAGCGCCGGTAACGGCAGCGACTCACGCAGACAGACGAGGCGAAGAGGGAGGAGAGGGGGGGGGGCCTTTTTTTTTTTTCTTAGGGGGCCTCAGTCGCGCCCAACACATCTTCTCTCGTGTTGTTGCTCGCTCTGCAGACATCGCCGCTTGTGACGACCGTCGCTGCTCCTTTTTCTTTCCGTCTCCCCTCACTTATCCCCCGCACATCCCTCCCCTCTCTACACCACCACCACCCATTCAGATCCACTCACGCAGACAGGCAGCCAGGCAGGGAGAGAGAGAGAGAGAGGTCTCGATCGCTACGCATTGGGTGAACCGGGGTAGTGACATTGCATCCCCCCCCCCTCCCTTCTCCTCCCTCTTCGCTCCCCCCTTTTTTTCTTTCGTGCGTGTGGGTCTGTCTGTAAGTGGCACTGGGTACCCCCTCCACCACTGCTCCCTCTCGCTTCATTGGTACGTCTGCCATCATACACGGAGAGACGGACCGCCGTAGCCCATCCACCCTTCAAGACAACTCAGAACAACCAACACGGGCTGCCCTACGAGAGGGCAGCAAAGCTACTGTTCTCTTCCTCTTCTTTGCTTAGCGGAGTGGCTGATTTCTCTCTCTGTGTTGATCGGTAGATACACACTCAGAGACAAACACCCGCCCCATCCACCATAGAGGGAGAGAGAGAGAGAGAGAGAGACAGGCAGGCAGCCAAACAGGCAAGTCGCCTCTTGGTGGAGGGGACTGCAGGGCGGTGTCACGCTGGGAACCCTCCCTTCCTTCGCTTCACTACTCCCCCCCCCCTCTTCTGTGAGGCTCTTTTTTTTTTTTTTTAAACCGCGGAAGAAGACACACAAGTCACAGTCGCCTCCACTGATCATTCGCCGCTCTCTCGCTACACACCCGACAGACCTATACATCGCTCTGTCGCTATACCTCTCTCTACTACCTTGTCTCTCTCTGTGTGTGTGTGTGTCTGTCTGCGTCGCTTCTCTCCCTCCCCTCATCTCTCTCTCTTCTCACACACGGTTGGCAGTCCACATCGCTGTCTCCTCCCCCGCCTCCAAAGGCCTCTCCATCTCCTTTGGCGGTGTTTCATTCTCTGCGTTCATCAAATCCTTTTTTTCCTTTCCGGTCTGTTGTTCCACCGGTCCCCCTTACTCCCTCTCACTGTGGTGTTGGTTGCCGCTGGCCGTGGGCAGTCAACAGCGACAAAACACATACACCCACGACAACCTCGCTGTGTGCACGCGGGCTGGACAACCAGCACAACGGCCACTGACACTTTCCACCGCCACTTTTTGTTTCGCTTTCGCTTCTGTCGGTCCGCTCCGAGTGGGAAACGGCGCAGGGAAGAAGCTGCCGCGAGACGCGTTGGTCAGCGGCTGGCAGTTTGACTTTCTGCGTGCGCGTGTGCGTGAGCGGGTGAGTGCAGGAGCCGCCTTGCTCTCCTTTGGAATACAACCTTCTTTCTTTCTTCTGTCAGCGCGATCAACGGCGTGCGCCAAAGGAGACGGAGGGAAGCAGGGGAGGGGCTGTGCTCTTTTTTTTTCGCTGGCATTCATTCCATTCTATACACACACCCACTCGCACGCACACGCCACCCTGTTGCACTACTGCTCTCCATCGGGTCATCGCTTTGTAGACCGTCGCTTCTA
Source organism: Scaptomyza caliginosa (assembly GCA_035044725.1). Taxonomy (NCBI): domain Eukaryota; kingdom Metazoa; phylum Arthropoda; class Insecta; order Diptera; family Drosophilidae; genus Scaptomyza; species Scaptomyza caliginosa. The sequence goes on along the minus strand of JAWNNR010000896.1, from coordinate 31,053 downwards.
CACACACACACACACACACGCCGCTGCCTCATTCTTTTAAAACTTTACTTTGTCCATCAGCGATTTCGGTCTGTTCGCCATGATCTCCATTAGCTTAGGTGTCGTACTCACGGCGTACGACATACTGGTCTGTGGCTCTCTCATCGCTATCACAGTCATGTTTGTCGTCAGCGGCGATCAGACGATGAAGCACAGCATCACTGGCATTGCCAAGTCGCTAATGGCCAGCATCGAGAGTCATTTTATGCAGTCAGTTCTGGACTAGAGAACGCGACAACCTTCATGGCACTCGGTATTCAGCGCTTTAACCTTGGGGCACCACTCCTGGGCAACACGATGGATATTGCCGCCTACGTGCCAACGTGGAGTATGCTGACAATTCCCCTGAAACGCGTCATCGCAGATTGTTGCCACCTACGATTTGTGGTTGAATGCCGACAAGACAGGTTGGTATGCGACAGGGTGTACACGCCATCGTAAACCACTGCGCACTTTACGATGTGGAGACGAACTCTTCGCAGTTTATCGCCTACGTAGGGAGTTTCAACGACGAATATGACCTGGGGTCCGTGCAGACGATGGAAGGGCCGCCGCTTTACTACTATCGATACATTGATGTGTTGGCAAAGCAAAGGGTCACCTTCGACGGCATATGGTCCGACATGTACGTCGACTTTGCGGATACGTTGATGACGCAACTGTGCGAAGGAATTCCAATTTTGAAAACCGTGAACCTCCTGCTGTGCATGGACGACAACGGCACCACGGTGATGGATTTCCCGTTTCCCTGTCAGCACGCCATTGCCACGACGATCAAGGTCTCCTACACCTCCCCAGATCTGTCGTTCGGCTTCACTGATCAGTCCAATTTTTATGTCTTCTCCCCGAATACGGTCGACAACGCTGACGGGATTTGTCTGCCGCCGGAGAATGTGCAGCGCGCCGTCTTGTCTTTTGTTGACAACTGCGAGGGCAATCACCTGTCGGAGTGCGCAGATGTGGTGCAGATCGGCTCCCCATATGTCGCATCCGTCGCTGGAATCTCGACGGAAAACGGGATTGAGTTTGTGCTGGTGGATGAGACACCACGGTCCTACTACTACGCCGCACTGGACCGCAGCAAACGTGCGTCGATCGCGATCTCAGTGGTCGTCATTGTCCTTGTCGTGCTCATCTCTATCATCGTCTTCATCTCGATTATCATCCCACTACGGTGGATCTGCTGCGGCATGCGCAACGCCTCCACGCTCACCACCGAGAAGAAGATGCAGCCCATAACAAAATACACTATCTTCTCCGAGGTGCAGCAGCTGTGTACCTCATATGATCATCTTCGCAAAGCACTGATAGATGTCAAGGCGTTCGTCCCGCAAGGGCTTTTCGTCTCCCCGGATGCCGCACTCAACGCCAACTCCCTGCTCTCCGTGCTCATGGGCAACACGAGTGGCTCTGATGTACTCCTCGACGGAGAGGACGCCCCGGAGGGCAATAGCGACAACGATGACGACGAGGAGGGGAATGGCTGGGCGAGGCGATCCGAGGGCGAAAAGTCGCTTCGCATCCGCGACGGGTTTGATCGCTCGCCGAGCGAGGACAGCCACGTGGAGGTGCGCGTTGGCGCCGGTACCACACCTGATGAGGAGATGTCGCCGCGCTCTCTCCAGCGATCGCCGCAAGGAATGACATCGAGTGGCTCTCCGCCAAGCGCGCAGTTCGCCAATGAAAGTGCGGGTGGTATTGTCTCCATCATGCCGATTAGCACCACGGATGCAATGATCTCGGAAGGAAAAAAAGGGCCGGCGAAAGTGGCGGGTGGCTCGCAACTACGTCCACTACCGGAAAGGGCGATGGTGCCGGGCAATCAAGGGAAAGACCCCGCGGGTACCTATGGCAGCTACAGCACAGTGAACACGCGATCTCAAAATACCATGAGGTCGTCCGTCTCTGCAGTGAAGTCAATGTACTTGGATACCGCATCGAGTGCGCTGAAATGCAATAAGTTCCGCAACGTCTCGTGCACGTTTCTCACCATCAGTATGACCTACCAATTCGTGGACACAGCGAGCTTGGAGAAGGATGTGGGCTTGCTCATGGACGTCGTGGTGCGCGCGGTTCTCCGCTTTGGTGGCGTGATTGAGGTATTTCGGCCCGATTTGATCGCCATCTCTTTCGGCGCGTATGCCGCTCAGGCCCAGCACGCAAGGCTCGCCACTGCCGCGGCCATCACCGTCATGCGCCAGATGACCAAACAGCAACGGAGTGGCATCCGCATGGTCGTCGACACGGGCATGTACTTTGTCGGAAACTGTGGTGCCCATCAGCGTGTCTCTCCTGTCGTCTTTGGCGAACGCTTTGACTTGAGTTTGGATCTTATGCGATACGAACTCGGCCGTGGACGTCTCTTGGTGACCGATCGTGTCGCGCTGTCGCTGCCGGCAGACTTTGTCCTCCCAGTGGATTACATCATGCCAATGCAGCGACACAGGCATGGCGTGCAGCTCTATCAGGTGCTGAATCCCTCGAGGCGGCGTGATCCGGAGTTGGCGGACAGTGCGGCGCGATTCCGTGTGGCGTACACAAAGGCCGTCAACGGGCAGTACACGGAGGCTCTCCGGCTAGTGCAGGAGGAAAACTTCCATGACGCCGAGCTTGTCTCGTACTTCGCCACTTCGCTCAAGTATTTAATGGGGCTCAACCCGCAACGACCACGCTATTGCCGATTTCAGCTTCCGCAGTTTGAGCCGCTCGGGTCCAAAGTGAAGGATCGCATCCCGAAGTACTACTGCGAGAAGCTGACCGTGAACGAGCTGCGGGGTGACGACAATGCCGCGATGTCCATTAATTTCGGATTTGGTGGCAGCTCAACGCACTCCTACGGCGACGACGGCTCTCCGCAGGCCAACATGCAGCAAAGTACACAACTGCTTCACACGGTGAGTGGTAGCGGGAGCCCACGAAGAGGCAGCGGAAGTGACATTGGTGGCGATGGTGGACGGACCAACACCCCATGGAGCCGGCGTGGGTCGCTCACTCCGGCACTAAAGTCGAAGACCTCCTCAAAGTACACGGACGGCGATGAGATGGAGCTGCCGCTGATTCTGTCGGACAATAAGGGCCAAACATGGCACCGCCTTCCGGCGAAGATTGGAAGCGGCGCCTTTGCAGATGTCTACAAGGCCATCTCGGGAAATGGTGCAATCATCGCGGTGAAGTGTATACGACTGTCCGCGACAAATGTCCAGCTTGACGACGTCGTGTCGGAGGTGAACACGGCGTGTAAGCTGTTTAATGACAGCATCGTAAACCATACGGGGTGGGCACACATCGGTGCCTACATGGTAATTATGATGGACTATATGCCTGGCGGTAGCCTTCAAAGTGTGATGACGGCGTTTCCAGACGGACTAACGCGGCGCATTGCCCAGCGATACGCACTAGACACGTTAAAAGGCCTCGCTTATATCCATAGCAACGGTATCGTTCACGCGGACTTGAAGCCGCAGAACATTCTTCTTTCCTCCGATGGTAGCTGTCGCATTAGCGACTTTGGCTCGAGTGTGACGAAGGCGAATGCGGCATCCTGCTCCGGCGATGTATTTAATCTGCGAGGAACAGCACTGTACATGAGCCCAGAGGTCGCTCGTGGGGAGGCTCCGACGATGAAGAGCGATGTCTGGTCCTTCGGCATCACCCTATACGAACTACTGACCGGGAAGACCCCGTGGAAGGTGCGAAAAGTCGTAACGCTGCACGGAGGTCGAATTGCCGGGGAAGCAGCAGAGAAAGCCACCAATGGTGCACAAGTAAAGCGAGTATCCATCTCTACGGGAAATACAAATGTGCGAGGCGGACGTCCCGATGCGTTGGTCATTTATGTACCAGCGGAGTCGACGCACCGAATGCCGAGGGCGGCAGATGCGGACATCACATCCGGGGCAGCAGCTGCTGCTGCCGATAGGGAAAATACACCGGAGTTTGCGGAGCCTGCCTCGGTGAGTCCACTCTCTGCATCGATGGCATCTGCCGATGGCAATGTGAGTCGCAGCGCCGCTTTTCCAGAGGAGAGCGTAACGGAGGAGTGGGTAGTCGCACCATCGATGTCGGACGTGCGATTTGTCCAAGCCATCGCGACAGAAACGCTCATGGCGATCGTAGAGGAGGCGGCGCTACCGTCACATGAGGCGTTTTCGCTCCTGTCGGCGTGTCTTCTGCCGAATCCGCAGGATCGCCCGACGGTCTTTGACATCATCGATCATTCCTTTTTTATTGTCTAGGCCTCAGGGAATGACGAGAGGAGGCGAGAGCGGACGCTGGCGGGGAGAGAGGGAGACATCCCTTGTGTCACTCCGTCCTTCACACGGTGCGCCTCGCCGCCGCCCTCCTTCCGGCTCTCTTCGCTGGTGTGTGTGTGTGTGTCTGGCGTAGCAGCAGTAGTTTTTTTTTTCTGTTCTCTGGAGGTCGTCTTCTCCCCTCTCCCTCCCTTTGCTTTGCTGTTGGTTGGTGTCTTAGTTGTCACGAGGGAAAGTCACCCAACACAACAAGCGGAGAGCACGCGACTCCTCTTTCATTTTTCACACGCACAACCCCCCCTCCTTAAATTTCGATGTGCGCGTCACGATGTCTGCCGTTGGATGCCTCTGCGGCCAGCAGCAACAACAGACGAAATGAACTAAGCGGCTGTCAAACGTAGAGAGGAGCAGAGAGACGCGGCGTGTGTGTGTGTGTGTGTGGTTGCGGGTGTCTTTATTGCCTTAACAAACGTGACGGAGACGTCCGTCTCCGACGACCGCAGCGCGCAGTGCCCGCCTTTTTGCTTCTGCTCTCTTTGCTAAGCTGTGTGTAATATCATTCGGGCCCCCGCCGCCGCCGCCGCAGCAGCAGCACCAACAGAGCGACTGACTATGCGTACATCGTGTACTCCTTCAATTCCTTCCCCCCCCTTTCTTTCCTCCTCCCTCGATTGTCTCTTTCTCTTTCCTCTTGCACATGTGAGGACTCGCTGCCCCATCTCTCTCTCCCTCTCCCTGTGTGTCTGTGTATTGTTGCTCTGGACAGCGAGAGGGTGGGGAGTGGCGCTTTGGTTCTCTGATTTCTTCTTCTGGTCTTTTCCGCTGCTCATCTGTCTGTGAAAAGGAGCGCGGCGGTCGCTCTCTGTTCTTTCTTTTCTCGCTTTGCTCATCGGCCTACGTGTTGAGCGTATACCTTCACTGTAGTGTTGCCTTTGCTTGTTTGTTTGGTTGCAGCGGTCCTTCTAGTTGACTGGTTCTGTTTGTGGGGAGGGAGGTGGGGGGGGGTGTGTCGGTGTCCGTTTGTCTGTCTGTCTCTCTGTATACATCGATAGGCATAGACGAATGGAGGCACATCGCTCCTCTCTGTCCCTCCCTCCTTCCCTCTCTCTTCGTCTTCTTCTTTGTCACTATTATTCTACTTGATCTTCTTTTCCCTCTGTCAGCATCGGTGGGGAGCGGCCGCTGCTGTTTGGTCGCTCGGGCCGTCGGTGGTCTGCAGCTGCGCAGCGGCATCCATTGCGACACGAGCGCGCCGCTCCTCTCTCCGTCCTTCTTTTCGTTCTCTTAGCTTTGTTTTTGCCTCTCTGTCCACTGTGCTCTTCTCTCTTCTGTTTACTTATTGCTACTGGGGACTTGTCAGTCGCCTCGTTGTCAGTTGCCTCGTTGTCAGTTGCCTCGTTGTCAGACTCACGCTGCCTGTCTCTCGTTGCTGTACTCCGTTGGGTCTGCCAATCGGGAGGGATGCCCGCCGACTCTTCACCGCGGCTCTCTTTTTAATTATTAATAGTCGGTCTGTGTGTGCTTGTTTTTTTTTTTTTTTGGCGCACGGAAGTGGCGGTGCGCGACGGGGACGGCCCCCCCTCCCTCGGCAGACGACGAGGAGGGAGAGGGGAGTGCCGATCCACACAGGGCGGGGCGGGGGGGATGGCGCATGTACAGCGTGCCTCATGGCTGGCTATGGAGCAACGAACGCCAGTGCTCCTCCGCAACCGCCCATTGATGAATGTGCCGCCATTTGTCAGCGCCGCATATTTTTTTTTTTCGTTTGGTGCTGGTGGCGATGGCGCCTCTTCGAAGGGGGGAGAAGCGGTGCACACAGCTGTGTAGATGTGTGTACCTCTCTCTCTCTCTCCCTCTGAATGTATGTGTATGTCACTGTGGGTATCTCTACAGAGACCGTCAGAAGAAGCGAGAGAGAGAGAGGGAGAAAGAGGCGTCATGGATGTGAAAGCCAAGCAAGGGCCACAGCACCACCAACGGAGTAACAATTGTATAGAGGTGGGAAATACGACACGGCTGGGCTCGGTGGCGTTGCGTCTGGAAAGCGCGTTGTAGATAAAAGATATAACACTAAGCAAAGGAGGAAGAGACGGAGAAGAGGAGAGCAGTAGAGGCGGGGTGTCTGCCCCAGCCGGGAGCCTCTCTTCGCCGCGATCGGCTCCCGCACTGCCAACACTTCGCCAACACTAAAAAAAAGAAGGAAGGAGTTTTCGCTTGTTTGAACTACCACCAATAGCGGTGCGCAAAGTGAGGAGGCGGTGGTGCTCTGCTGGCCAGCTCCTGCTAGCGATGGACATGTGCATCTACATCGCTGTCTCTCTCTCTCTCTCGCTTAATAGATAGATGGAGACATGCCTCTGAGTAGGGATGTCTCTCTCCTTTCCCTCGCAGGATGACTGCGCTGCACCATCAAGTTGTGTCTCCCCTTCTCTCCCTTTCTCTCTCTCTCTCTCTCTGTGTGTGTATGTGTGCGTGCACGCGTGTGAATGGTTAGTAAATCGAGTAGAATAACAACAGTGTACATCTATCTACATCGAGATAGATAGATCAGTATAGAGAGAGAGAGGGATAGACAACACCTATAGGCATCTATAGACGGATTCCACCCACCCTCACACAGCTATACACTGCTCTCCCTCCATCTGTCTCTGTAGAAATAGAGAGAGAGAAGGAGAGACATCTATAAATCTAATACTGTACCAGCAGAGAGTGGGAGTGACAGGGAGTGCCGTTCCTTGTGAGCGGTCGTTGGCAACTCACGGTAGCGATCTTCTCGCCCATCGCCGTCGCCGTCGCCATCCTCCTGCTATCTTCTTTTCACCCTCCCTTTTTTTTTTTCCAGTAGACGTCCGTCACGAAGGAACGAAAAGCAAAAGCAGCAATAGCAGCAGCAGTACCCAACACTAAGTCGAATCCACGAGTGCGTTGTCAGAGTCACTACATTTGCTCTGCTGTTTGTTTGTGCTTCCTTGTCGCTGCCCATTTGCTCTACGCTGGCACTCCTGTTGGCCGTCTCCCCCACCCCACTCCCCCTCCTTAGCCTCTCCTGCGTGGGACGTTTGTCGTCTGGCAATCAATCGGTGCAACGGCACATCGTAGTGCAAGTCGCGTTGGCGTGAAAAGAGGCGAAGTAACAAAGGAAGGCGGGGGGAGGGGTGGAGTAAGCGGGGGAAAAAAAAAGGAGAGGGAGTGGAGGAGGGAAGTGACACACTCCTGGCGCGCGCTCGGTAAACGCTGGCACGGGGGCAGGACAGTTACTACTTCACTGCTGTTGTTGTTGGCATCGAAAGGGCACTGACTTTCCGCGCCATTCCCCACCACCCCATCGCAAAGAGCACAACGACGCATAGCAAACGGCGGAGTGGGCCACCAACGGGAGCCTTTTTTTTTTTTTTTCCGGTGTTCGTGTGAGCTGATCACAGCCTCTCCTCACTACCTTTTTGTTTTGTTTGGTTGGGTTCTCTTCTTGCGAAGCTCTCTCCCTCTCTCGCTCTCTCTCTCTCTCTACATGTGCGCGCGCCTGCCTGCGTGTGTGTGAGCGTTGACATCAGTTGAGAGAGTGTGTGGCCGATCTCGCTGTCGATCTACCTATCTAGAGAGCTCTTCTTTTCTCTCTCTCTCTCTCATCCTTTACGTTTCGCCTCCCTCCTTCTTTCGCCTCTGTCTAAGTCTGTTTAGCATTATATTTATGTATCGGTGACCTCTGGTTCGGTCCGTTGTCTCTTCTCTTCTCCCCTCTTCCCCCCCCTCCTTTTAAAGTCCACAGGCCGTTAGCGCCATCGACTCGCCTCCCTCCCTCTCTCTGAATCCATCAATTGGTGGGGGTACCTATCGGTCTGAAGAGAGAGAGAAAGAAGGTGACGTACGAACGAATCGGCTCTTCTTCGATCACCTCTCACTCACTCACTCACTCTCTCTCGCATAGTTCGGTGCCTCTCTAGTGAGTCGCTGCTGTACAGTGTTAACCTCTCGCGCTCTTTCTCTTTACAGTCAGAGCTACATCAATAGATATAAGTCTGCTGATAGAGTAGTGGTGACGCGCGCTCAGAGAGAGAGAGAGAGAGAAAGAGACTGGGTGTTGAGAAGTGACCCTGTACCAACCGGAGAGAGGGCAAAACGAGAGTAATAGTACTAGTAGTACGACAAAGGAGGGATCGATAAGTGAGGGCGTGCAAGAGATTAGCAAACCCTCCTCTTCCTCTTTCTTCCCACATTGGGCTGCTATTTGCCACGCTTCTGCTGCTCTGCTTCCCACCCCTTGGCTTCTTTTCCTCTTTCTTTCAGTAGTGCGCGCTCTCGTTGCATTCATCGACCCCCTCTCCCCCCCCCTCCCCCTCCCTCTTGTCTCTCCTCTCTCGCTGTGTGTGTCTCTCCCTCCTTTGGCATCTCTCTTTGTTTGTTGCTGTGGTGCTGCTGGTCTTTTTTTTTTTTTGTGCCGCAGGCGCCAAAGGCAGTCGTAACAAGAGAGAAAACGAACCCATCAGGAGGGAGAAAGAGAGGGGGGCTGCGGATTGACTGACAGCGAGTGACGAGGAGCAGGTGGTGGTAACACTAGGAGAAGCAACAGCGGCCGCTCGCTACGAGAATAGGAAAGCCAACGAGGGCGGCTGGAGGGGGAGCAACAACAGCAGCGACAGCAGCAACAGCTGGGCGTGGGAGCAGGACGACAGCACACCAGCAACACCCTGCAAGCGAATTTGTCCCCCTCCCTTTTTTTTTTTTGCTCTGTCAAAGAGGAGAGTTCTCTTCTGTGACACGTGCACTTAACGAGAGAGAGAGAGAGACGCAGTGACAGGCAGAGAGAAAGGCGTAGCGCGTGGGACAACACACGCACGTAGCAAGCCTCTCTTGCTCCCTCTCTGTCAGTGTGTGGGAGTAACTGACGAGCTGACTCTCCTCTCTCTTGTCATTTGTTCCTTCTTCTTTGTTTTGCTGTTTGGTGCCTCCCCCCTCAATTACATCGACTTCTGTCTTTCACTTCTCCTTGTTGGTTGGCTCGTTGGTTTGGCAAGGCTTGCCGTTTTCTTTGCGTGCGTTGCTCCTTTCTCCTTCTGTGCATCTGTCTCTCTCTCTCTCTCACTTGCTCGGTGCGAAATCAACCAGCCAATCACTAGCTCTACATCGCTATAATAGTACCCTTGTGTGTATATCCCCACCCTCCCCCTCCTCTTCCCCACTCTCCTCCATCATCATCCATCTTTCCAGTTTGTCTGTCTGCATGTAGGCGTGGGTGCGGGTGTGCGTGTGTGTGTGTGTGTACTATCTGTTTTTTTTTTTTCGTCAGCTAGTCTGAGCGAGCGTGTGCGTGTTCCCCCCTTTCTTTCTCGTGTTGTGTGTGTGTGACTGTGGCTGTGGCTGTCTTCCTTCACGTCGTGGTCGCTGGTGGCCTCATCCCGTCTGTCGCGGCGCCTTTGACGTGGAAAGTCCGTTTTGAGCAGTCTTATTATTTATTTTCACCCCCCCCCTCTTGCTGTGTCTCTTTCTGTGCGTGCTGAGAGAAGTCGAGAAGCGATACAGCGACAGACTGACAGACACCGACGCTGATACAGTAGAGAAAAGAAGAGGAGGACAACGTGAGTGTTCGCTCTCTCGCTCATCACCACTTGCCTCTCTCTCTCTCTCTGTGCGTTCCTTCTGACTAACTGTTTCCTTTTTTTCTCCCCCCTCCCCCTCTCTCTCCGTTTCGTTCGTTGACTCTCGTCGCTTTTTTGGTGGCTTGTTCGGTTCACCGTGTCCGTCGGTCACGCTCACTCGCTCACCCTCTTTCTCTGTCACCGCTCTGCCCACGAGCCACTCCGAAAACACGTGTCTGTGTGTGTGTGTCTCTCTCTCTCTGTGGGTACCGAATCGGGACGAAGAGAAGGCGAGCGCGTCACCGGCCGAAAGAGGGAGCCTCGCACGATCGCTACCAGAGGCAAGTTCACGACTACTAGTACTACTATTACTACTTTGAATAGTAGTCTGTGTGTGTGTGTCTCTCTCTCTCTCCCTTCTCTCCTCTACTTTTAATTGTTAGTTTGCCTTTCTTTTTCTTGTGGTTGTGGTGGTGTTACTGTTGCTCGTGTAGCGGCCACGTATTACTTCTCCCCCCTCCCCCCCTTTCTGTCTGTTGTTGTAGCCTAGTGCGTCGTGGCAGTGCCGGTGCCGCTCTGCTTCATCGTTTGCCGGTCTGCCCCTTTTGTTCAGGTCATCGTCCGTGGCAAACGCGCTCTTTCCTCCCTCTCCCTCTCTCGTTGGTTGTGGCTCATCCACTACTATTTTTTTTTTTTGTGCCGAGAGAGAGAGAGAGCAGAAGAGCCGGCGCCATGATATACCCGTCGGACGTCTCGAAGATGCGGAAGATACGCAGCTCCACGATCATCATCGTTTACATTGCCATCGTCTTCATGGCGCTGATCCTCAACACCGCCGTCTTGTCCATCGCATGCACACCTCGACGATGGAGAGTGCGCGGGCGATGTCGATGAACTCTGTCCTGCGAGCGGTGGAGTCGCTGGAGTACTCCCTCTCCACGCTAGAGACGAACACCGCCCACCTCGCCGACTCATCATGGCGTCCGGCGAGTCCATGCCGAAGTACGGCGTGAGCGGGCCGCTGCCGTCACTGGAGCCGTTGTGGCAGTTGCTTCTTCGCTCCAGCACAGCAAGGAGCATCATTGCACTGGAGGAGGTGTGGTATAGCGAACATCACCAGCGCTACATCAACGCCGGGTGTATTCGTGACGACACCACGTGCTTCCGATCGAACGGGACGCAAACATCTTATGTGCCTTACCTGTCGCACATTAGCAATTTTGAGTTCAACGCTGTATCGTCCGTCTCGGAGCCGTCGCCCTTTTATCACCTGCACGAGGAGTTCATGAGTCAGACTATCCATCAGACGAGGGAGGGGCTATGGACACCGACGATATCGCAGTACACGCTGCGACCGACAGCGCAGACGTGCGGCAGGAAAAATACGGAAAATATTCTGGCTCACTACCTTTGCCTTGATGTGATGAATGTAGCGCCGCTCACGCCCACTCACACGGCCGCATCGCAAGGCTCGTCGGTAGCGCGTGCGTTCATAGATAACTGCTCACTCAGTATCCATCTTACGCCCGACGACGGTCTTCGCCCGTGTCGGCACGCGGTGGTGGCAATCTTTGAGTTGCGAAGTCTTTATCCCCTGGAGAACTACGGCATTTCGCCATCGTCGCTCTTTACGGTTCATCCGATGCGCAGTGTCGACCACCTGCAGAACGCCACCTGCACTGCTTCACCGCCGGCATCCACCGCCGCCGCGCAACGGTTGCTGGACGAGGTGCCGGCGATTGAAAAATCGCCAGCTGGCCTCTGGACGTCGTTCCACATAGATCGGGTGAACATCAGCGCGGCGGCGGCGTTGAAGACACAGAGCGGCATCTTTTTCGTATTCACCGAGTTATTGCCGTCTGCTCTCTTCTTCCGCCAAATGGAGCGAGACCGCAACATCGGTGTGGCGATGTCGATCTTCGTGGCTGTGATTGTACTTACCGTGGGGCTGACCTCCTGGCTGCGGATTACCATTCCGCTGCAGCAGGTCAGTCACAGCATGAAGCGGCTGGCGAAGGGCTATCTCGACGACTCAGATGGCCAGCCGAAAGATGTGGATAACAACCAGATGCCGCTTCCGGCGACATTCAAGCACCTCACTGGAAGTGCCCAAGTCCTTGAGATATTGGAGCTTTACGACGCCTACAAACACCTGCATCAATCGATGCGCGAGCTGAAATCATTCGCGCCACAGGGGCTGATGGTGGCGGACATGATGGATCAGTACGTCGACGTGATGAATCGCATGTCCGACTCGTCGACAACGTGGCATTGCGATGCCGTTGCCAGCTGCAGCACGTCATCGGCGGGACGCAAAGTGCCGGCCGGATCACCCCCGATGCTCTCTGATATTTACGACGCACCATCGGCAGCGGGGCAAGCCCCCGCTGAGCGCCAGCGGATGGTCTTCCCAATCACATCGTCCTTTTCGACACTTCGGTCCCTTCAGTCGGAGCATGCTGCACCACTGCAAGGAGGTACCAAAGCCGGTGCCCCTGCATCTGACAACGTCCGCATCTCGGCAAGCAATTCGCTCTCCAATGAATTTGGGCAATCCGGGCCGCGGATGATGCACACGAATTCTTTCCGCGCCGTGTCATGCTCGATACTGCACATCAGCTTCCGCTCCACCTTCCTCGACTTGGAGCGGATGGAGATAGATGCGCAGCGAAACATGAATTTATGTATTGGCATCATTCTTAGTTGCGGGGGCACCATTGAAGTCCTACGCCCGGAGCTGCTCACCGTCTCCTTTGGCGCGCAGGCGGTGGACACCTTGCACACGAAACATGCCCTGGTGTGTGCGATGCGGGTCTTCAAGAGCCTTGACGAAGAACAGCGGCCTCACGTGCAGTTGCTGGTCGATACCGGTCACTATCACGTCGGCACCTGTGGCGCCCATCAGCGATATTCCCGTTTTATCTCCGGCGAGCGGTTGGAGTTTGCAATGCGCTTTCGCAACTACGAACTCGGGTGGGGAAGAGTGGTAGCGATGGACAACGTTGCCCAGGCGAGCTTCTCACAGCGCTACTCCTTTGCGCCACTGGACAATGTCGTGCCTCGCGGCGGCATTGTCGGTCACAAGAGTACTGTCCTGATCTTCCATGTCGTGCTGAATGAGGATCTCACATTACAGCAGAAGAAGGCCCTCCAGGCCCTTCACGCGTGCTACCTCGACTCCATTAATGGTAACTTTGAGCGGGCAGCGGAGCGGCTGAAACATGCTCCGATATTTGAGGAGATCCTCCATGCATCGCTGCTTACAGCGATGCAAACGCTGAGTATAACGAAGCCACGCCGACCACGATTCTGTCGCTTTGAGCTGCCGCCGTTTGAAACCCTCGGCTACACTGTGGCCCCGCATGTACCCATAAAGCTCCACAAGACACTCGCCCTCGATCACCTGGACGCCTCCATCCCGAGCGTTGACTTTCTCTTTGGTGACACGGAACTAAGCGTAGAGGAAACCGAAATCTCCTCCGTCGGTCCCACGACGAGCGCGGGTAGCGTCAGCTTGAAGCCGGTCAGCAAGCAGGCGAATACCTCCGCGGAAGTGTCGCGCAAAACGAATGGCGAAATGATGAGTGGGAAGGTGGAGATGAACGAAGATCTACCAGTGTCGTTTATCGACTCGAAGGGGGAAACGTGGATAGTGGTTCCGACGCCGATTGGCACAGGCGCCTACGCCTCAGTGTTCAAGGGTATCTCGATGAACGGCTCGCTAGTCGCGCTGAAGTGCCTGCGACTCTTGACAAACAACGTCCACTTTGAGGACATTGTCAAGGAGGTGAACACTGCCTGTCAGCTGCTCAGCGAGCACATTGTCAACTACACCTCCTGGGCACACGTCGGATCCTTCTTGGTTGTCGTCATGGAGTACATGCCTGGCGGTTCTCTCGCCGATATCATTCGCCACTTCCCCAAAGGTCTCTGTGAATCGGTGGTGAAGCGATACGGCTGTGACACGCTGAACGGCCTCGACTATCTTCACCGCAACGGCATCATCCATGCAGACTTGAAGCCGCAGAACATTCTTCTCTCGATCGATGGTGGCTGTCGTATTAGCGACTTTGGCTCTATCGTCACGAAAGCCGATGGAGACGCCGCTGCTGGTGATGTGATGTTTCTCCGAGGGACGCGCACTCTACATGAGCCCAGAGGTCGTGTGTGGGGATGCACCAACGGCGAAGAGTGATGTCTGGTCCTTCGGGATCACCCTATACGAGCTTGTGACAGGGCAGCTACCATGGGTGTGGCTCGAATCGAAGAAGCCGATCCGTTTTTCGCATCATGACACGGGACTTGACCCGGCAACGACGACCACCAAAGATCCTCTTCAGATCCGCTCAACCGCAGCCCTTGTGGTGCGTCCGGCGCCACCGCGAGCAGGATTCAAGACGTTTCGCATGCCGCCTGTACGCGATCTAGAGCTCTCGCAGACGATCAAGTCGCGCCAGACGCTGAAGGATATGCAGGTGCCGTCCAACTTCTTTGACGAGCTGCTGAATAGCAAGGTCGATGGCGTCGTGAATTTGACGATGTTTCTGCAGGGCATCGCAAAGGGCCACATCGGCGTGCACGTCGATCGCGCGATGCTGCCGGACTCCGAAGTCGGCGAGATCATCGAGACGTGTCTGGACATGAATCCGGAGCGACGCCCGAGTGTCAGCGATCTTCTCTTTCTTCACTACTTTTACAAGTAGCGTCCACTTTCCCTCATGTTGTCGTTATTGTTTTACATATATATATATATATATATATATATTTCCGCGTGTAGCTGCCGACGACAACACCACTACCAGCGACCAATTTCTCTCTCTCTCTCTTTCTCTTTATCAAAAGAAGGCGCCGCGTGGCACCACTGGGGAGTCGTCGTCGTACTAGTGCCCCCCCCCCCCCCCCCCTTTCGCTCTCTTTTTTCTTTGTGAGTGGGTGCCGTGGGCGGTGCTGTGCTGCGTGTGTCGCGAGAGACTCCCCCCCCCCCCCCCACCATAAAAAAAAAAACACCTGAACAAAAACATCAAAAAATCCATAAAACATTTCTCTTCGGTTTTGTTGGTTCAGTGATCACGCGAAGTGAAAAAAAAAAGTAACAATAAAAAAAAAAGGAGCGGAGGAGCAGACCGCCACGGCGAACAAAAGAGACGCGGAGGCCTGATGGAATGGAGCAAAGGGAGAGACAGAGGGCGAGAGAGAGGCGGAAGGGCAGCGATGAGGCTTGTCAGTGACTGTGTGAGACTGTGTGTGTGTGTGTGACACCTCCCCCTCTGCATGCAGATGAGCCTGCGTATTCGTTCTTACCTCTTTTTTTTTGGGGGGGGGGTGGGGAAAAGGGACATCACACAGGCAGAGACACACACCGTCACAGACAAATGCGCTGACGCCTGTAGCTGCGCGAAGAACAACGACGCCATCAACACCAAACCATAACAATTCTAATAATAACATACATACATCGAACTATCTATCTATCTATCTATATATAGATAGAGAGAGAGATAGATTGATGTTGTCATGGCACGTCTGTTCAGTCGCTTGTTGTGTCTCGCTCGCTTCTTTCTCTCGCTCTTTCTCTCCTATGCTTTGTTAGTGCTTACATGTATATATATATATATATATACACAGTGCTCTTTCTCTTGCTGCCGCCGCTGCTGCTGCTGCTGTTTCTCCGACAGCCGTTTAAAAGCGTTGATCGTTCGAGCGTTTTCGTTTTTTGTTTTTCCTCCCTCTAAATGTTTTTATTTTTTAGTTTGGTTGTAACTCATCGACGCAAACGCCACATCAGTCTGACTGAAAGAGCGACATGCAGAGAGGCAGAATGGGAGCGAGATGCCACACATAGACGGCGTGACAGAGAGACAACGGCTGAGAGATCTCCCTCTCTCCATCTTTCACATATGTACAGAGTTTAAGAATAAGCAGTTTTTTTTGGTATGTGTGTGTGAGGCGTTGGTGATGTTGATGTAGCGGTGGTGATTGGATTTGCTTTTGTGTGTTACCACCTCTATTCGTATGTATCGGTGCATGTGTGTGTGTGTAGGTGTAGCTGTCTGCATTGGTATGTCGTAGTGTAGGGCTGTAGCTATTCAGAAGAACACACACATCCGTACAGGGAGGGAAATTTCAATGAGTAACTGAAAGCGGATTTCACTTTCTCTGTTCTTTTGGTGGTAGTAATTTGAGGCGGGCCTGCCGTGCTTTCTCTCTGTCTCGTTCGTGGTGTGTGTGTGTGTGTGTGGTTGTGTGTCTGCATGTGTGTCTTTGGCAGGTTCATGCAAGCATTGCGATGGCTGTCGTAAGTTTGTGGGTCTGCAGGTAGGTGAGTAGGTATGCATTGATCTCTCGAGAAGCACCAAAAGGAGGTGTGAGACCTAACACTATCAATCTCTCAACCGTCTTCTGCCATGAAAGCTCTATTTGTAGTGACACCTCTTTACATTTAGAGACTTGGTGTGATCGATTTATTATCTCTCTCCGTATGTGCATCAAAAAGAGATCTCTGTTTTTACTGCAACCGAGGTGCACACTCCTGCACAGTCACACACAGACAGACACAAACGCGCGCACACACACATCAGCGAAAAAGGCGGAGAGGGGGGGGGGGGTGGATAGCAGATGTACAGCTTAACAATAACGATGGGAACCATAGAAGGCAAAAAAGAAGATTCAAAAATAATAATAGTCATGGGCTGCTCGGACACCACCACACACATATCTATCGATATCTATATATACACACACACACAAATAGAGAGAGAACACTAATAGAGCAGTGACTCCCCCCCCTGCGTTTGTCAGTCTCTCGCCTTCTCCCTCCCTCCCTCTCCCTCCCTCTCTTTCTGTTTGTTCCGTTAACTATAGTCGAGCTCTTTTTTTTTTTTTTTTTTTTGAGTGACGAATGGGGCTCTTCTCTTGATTTCATTTTCTTAACTAACGTCTTGTTCGTGTGCTTTGCTTTGTTGCTGTCACACGTGTGGGTGTCTCACTGCTAATAAAACTAAAAGAAAAAACAACAACAACAACCACAACAGCTCCCTCCCTCCCTCTCCCTCTCCCTCTCCCTCTCCCTCTCCCTATCTCCCTCTCCCTCTCCCTCTCCTTCTCCCTATCTCCCTCTCCCTATCTCCCCTACTACTACTACTACTACTACTATTACTACTACTACTACTACTACTACTACTACTACTACTACTACTACTACTACTACTACTACTGTTATTTATGATTTGCAGGTTTCTTTTACGGTGCTTCTTTTATGTGTGCGTGTGTGTGTTGTGTCTGCGTGTGCGTATGGTCTTATTACTTTCCTGCTTAGTAAATGAGGCGCTATGAAACCTCGGAGAGCGTTGCCATAGTCTCTCTCTCTCCCTCTCTCCTTCTCCTTCTCCTTCTTTTATATCTCTATATACATGGATCTCTCTCTCCTTCTCTCTCTGTCTATCTCTGCAGACATGGCGATGGAACGCAGAGGCGAATGGAACTCTTCCTTCCTCCCCTCCTTCTTTATTGTTATTGCTGTGATGTGGTGCGGTGCATTCTCTACTGATTATTAGTTAACATATGAGAGGGAGATAGATTTATTGATGTATGAAGCCGAGGCAACCAGTGTGTTCAGCGCTCATGCAGCTATCCATTACCATCTCTCTCTCTATTGATGCGTCTGTCTCTCTCCCTCTCTACCCCCCCCCCCCCGTCACTTGATCTCTCTTTAGAGAGATATCGATCGATAGATGGCCACCCACTGCACTTTACCGGCATCTCACCCGCTCTTTGTTGTTGAAGACGTTATTTTTACCTATCCTAACTATTGTTTCTCATCTGTCGGGGAGGGCTATTTGGATGGCGCCGCTGGAGACGAACGTGGCGGTGCCGGCCTCCACCCAATCGGTGGTCAGATCTTCCTTTCTTATTGTTCCCCTCTCGGACCGCCAAAGCCCTCTCTCTGTCTCTCTGTCTTTCTCTTTTGGTGTGGAAGGTCAGCGCTCTCCCACTCTTAACTCTCCAGTATCGCCGACAACAGCTTCAACAACCACAAAAAGAAAAAGAAAAAAAAAAAGAAAGGGGAACAATGCGGGAGCCGTGCACTTTGATCGGGTGAACAACGCAGTGCTGCCTTGTCAGTACTCTCATACCCCTAGAGTAGTGTTACTATTACTGTGACTGTCGTGTCACACTCGTGTTCTTTCATCCATCTTGCTGCAAAATCAATAAAATGAAGGAGATGCTGCAGTCCCTCAAACAACAGCAACAACAACAACGAAGGGCAACAGTAGCAGCAGCTATATCGTTGCAGCTATTGCTATGCTTTTCAATAGCTGGCCACTGTAACTAAAAAAAATAACCCTACACACCTTTATATAGATATATACACACCTCTCTCGGTGTCTCTTTGTCACTTTATATATAGAGTGAAAGAGGAATATTGTATGCCTGTTCGCCTGACTTATATAGACAGACATGAATCGATCGCTTTGGTCGGTCACTGGCTAACAACATGGTGGTCACTCAACTGGTAGATGAGCCATACCTACAGCAAAAAAAAAAGAAAAGAGAGAGAGAGAGACGAGGAGGAGGACGAAGACGGGAGGAGTGTTGGACATGCGAGAGAGGAAGAGGACTGACAAACGGACCACGCCTGCCTCGACGCATACAGGAAAAAAAAAAAAAAGAGAGAGAGAAAAGGAAAGGAGTGAGGGGAGAACTACAGCAGCAACACTCACTTTGCCCTCATCGCCTCACTCTCTCTCTTTTTTTTTTCCTGCTATACGTCGAGGCAGGCGTGGTCCGTTTGTGAGTCCTCTCTCGCATGTCCAACACTCCTCCATCTTCAGTCCTCCTCCTCCTCGTCTCTCTCTCTCTTTTCTTTTTTTTTTTGCTGTAGGTATGGCTCATCTACCAGTTGATGTGACCACCATGTTGTTAGCCGACCAAAGCGATCGATTTCATGTCTGTCTATATCATCCAGGCGAACAGGCATACAATATTCCTCTTTCACTCTATATATAAAGTGACAAAGAGACACCGAGAGGTGTGTATATATCTATATAGAAGATTGTGTAGGGTTATTTTTTTTCAGTTACAGTGGCCAGCTATTGAAAAGCATAATAGCTGCAACGATATAGCTGCCTCTGTTGCCCTTCGTTGTTGTTGTTGTATTTTGTTTGAGGGACTGCAGCATCTCCTTCATTTTATTGATTTTGCAGCAAGATGGATGAAAGAACACGAGTGTGACACGACAGTCACAGTAATAGTAACACTACTCTAGGGGTATGAGAGTACTGACAAGGCAGCACTGCGTTGTTCAGCCGATCAAAGTGCACTCACATTGTTCCCCTTTCTTTTTTTTTTTTCTTTCTTTTTTGTGGTTGTTGAAGCTGCTTCTGCCATGTAAAAGTGCAGTTGGGAGAGCGCTGACCTTCCACACCAAAAGAGAAAGACAGAGACAGAGAGAGGGCTTTGGCGGTCCGAGAGAGGGGAACAATCAGAAAGGAAGATCTGACCACCGATTGGGTGGAGGCCGGCACCGCCACGTTCGTCTCCAGCGGCGCCATCCAAATAGCCCTCCCCGACAGATGAGAAACAATAGTTAGGATAGGTAAAAATAACGTCTTCAACAACAGAAAAAGCGGTCATGCCGGTAAAGTGCAGTGGGTGGCCATACTATCGATCAATATCTCTAAAAAGAGAGAGAGAGAGAGAGAGAGAGAGAGAGAGAGAGAGAGAGAGAGAGAGAGAGAGAGAGAGAGATCAAGTGACGGGGGGGGGGGGGTAGAGAGGGGAGAGAGACAGACGCATCAATAGAGAGAGAGATCGGGTAATGGATAGCTGCATGAGCGCTGAACACACTGGTTGCCTCGGCTTCATACATCAATAAAGTCTGTTCTCCCTCTCATATGTTAACTAATAATCAGTAGAAGAAATGCGCACGCCCACATGCACAGCAATAACAATAAAGAAGGAGGGGAGGAAGGAAGAGTTCCCATTCGCCTCTGCGTTCCCATCGCCATGTCCTCAGAGATAGACAGAGAGAGAAGGAGAGAGAGATCCATGAGATATAAAAGAAGGAGAAGGAGAAGGAGAGAGGGAGAGAGAGACTATGGCAACACTCTCCGAGGTTTCATAGCACTCATGAGCAGGAAAGTGAATAAGACCATACGCACACGCAGAAGCACAACACACACACGCACACATAAATGAAGCACCGTAAAAGAAACCTGCAAATGCATAAATAACAGTAGTAGTAGTAGTAGTAGTAGTAGTAGTAGTAGTAGTAGTAGTAGTAGTAGTAGTAATAGTAGTAGTAGTAGTAGTAGTAGGGGAGATAGGGAGAGGGAGATAGGGAGAAGGAGAGGGAGAGGGAGAGGGAGATAGGGAGAGGGAGAGGGAGAGGGAGAGGGAGAGGGAGGGAGGGAGCTGTTGTGGTTGTTGTTGTTGTTTTTTCTTTTAGTTTTATTAGCAGTGAGACACCCACACGTGTGACAGCAACAAAGCAAAGCACACGAACAAGACGTTAGTTTGAATTGAAGAAATCAAGGAAGGCCCCATTCGTCACTCAAAAAAAAAAAAAAAAGAGCTTCCAACTAGTAACGGAACGAACGGAGGGGGAGGGAGA
Source organism: Scaptomyza caliginosa (assembly GCA_035044725.1). Lineage (NCBI taxonomy): Eukaryota > Metazoa > Arthropoda > Insecta > Diptera > Drosophilidae > Scaptomyza > Scaptomyza caliginosa. The sequence goes on along the minus strand of JAWNNR010000896.1, from coordinate 10,579 downwards.
GGGAGGAGAAGCAAGAGACTGACAAACGCAGGGGGGGAGTCACTGCTCTATTAGTGTTCTCTCTCTATTTGTGTGTGTGTGTATATATAGATATCAATAAGTATGGTGGTGTCCGAGCAGTTTCATGACTTATTATTATTTTTGAATCTTCTTTTTTGCCTTCTATGGTTCCCATCGTTATTGTTAAGCTGTACATCTGCTATCCACCCCCCCCCCCTCTCCGCCTTTTTCGCTGATGTGTGTGTGCGCGCGTTTGTGTCTGTCTGTGTGTGACTGTGCAGGAGTGTGCACTCTCGGTTGCAGTAAAAACAGAGATCTCTTTTTTTTGATGCACATACGGAGAGAGATAATAAAATCGATCACACCAAGTACTCTAAATGTAAGAGAGGTGTCACTACAAATAGAGCTTTCATGGCCAGAAGACGGTTGAGATTGGATCGTGTCCAGTCTCAGCACCTCCTTTTGGTGCTTCTGGAGATCAATGCATACCTACTCACCTACCTGCAGACCCACAAACTTACGACAGCCATCGCAATGCTTGCATTGAACCTGTTCAAAGACACACATGCAGACACACAACCACACACACACACACACCACGAAGCGAGACAGAGAGAAAGCACCGGCAGCCACCTCAAATTACTCCACCAAAAGAACAGAGAAAGTGAAATAGGCTTCAGCTACTCATTGAAATTTCCCTCCACTGTACGGATGTGTGTGTTCTTCTGAATAGCTACAGCCCTACACTACGACATACCAATGCAGACAGCTACACCTACACACACACACATGCACCGATACATACGAATAGAGGTGGTAACACACAAAAGCAAATCCAATCACCACCGCTACATCAACATCACCAACGCCTCACACACACATACCAAAAAAAACTGCTTTATTACTAAACTCTGTACATATGTGAAAGATGAAAGGGAGATCTCTCAGCCGTTGTCTCTCTGTGGCGCCATTGTATGTGTGGCATCTCGCTCCATTCTGCCTCTCTGCATGTCGCTCTTTCAGTCAGACTGATGTGGCGTTTGCGTCGATGAGTTACAACCAAACTAAAAAATAAAAACATTTAGAGGGAGGAAAAACAAAAAACGAAAACGCTCGAACGATCAACGCTTTTAAACGGCTGTCGAGACGGCAGCAGCAGCAGCGGCGGCACGAAAGAGCACTGTGTATATATATATATATATACATGTAAGCACTAACAAAGCATAGGAGAGAAAGAGCGAGAGAAAGAAGCGAGCGAGACACAACAAGCGACTGAACAGACGTGCCATGACAACATCAATCTATCTCTCTCTCTATCTATATATAGATAGATAGATAGATAGTTTCGATGTATGTATGTTATTATTGGATATGCATTTGTGGTGTTGATGGCGTCGTTGTTCTTCGCGCAGCTACAGGCGTCACGCATTTGTCTTGTGACGGTGTGTGTCTCTGCCTGTGTGATGTCCCTTTTTCCACCCCCCCCAAAAAAAAAGAGGTAAGAACGAATACGCAGGCTCATCTGCATGCAGAGGGGGAGGTGTCACACACACACACACATCTGGCAGGGTTCACTAAGCCTCATCGCTGCCCTTCCGCCTCTCTCTCGCCCTCTGTCTCTCCCTTTGCTCCATTCCATCAGGCCTCCGCGTCTCTTTTGTTGCCGCCGTGGCCGTCTGCCGCCTCCGCTCCTTTTTTATTGTTACTTTTTTTTTCACTTTCGCGTGATCACTGAACCAACAAAACCGAAGAGAAATGTTTTATGGATTTTTTGATGTTTTTGTTCAGGTGTTTTTTTTTATGGTGGGGGGGGGGGGGGAGTACTCTCGCGACACACGCAGCACAGCACCGCCCACACAGCCCGCTCACAAAGAAAAAAGAGAGCGAAAGGGGGGGGGGGCACTAGTACGACGACGATTCCCGTGGTCAGCGCGGCGCCTTCTTTTGATAAAGAGAAAGAGAGAGAGAGAAATTGGTCGCTGGTAGTGGTGTTGTCGTCGGCAGCTACACGCGGAAATATATATATATATATATATATATATGTAAAACGATGACGACGTGAGGGAAAGTGGACGCTTGCCTTGTAAAAGTAGTGAAGAAAGAGAAGATCACTGACGCTCCGGGCGTCGCTCCGGTCATCTCCAGACACGTCTGGATGTGATCTCGCCGACTTCGAGAATACGGCGGCGGCGCGCCATCGACGTGCACGCCGAGATGTGGCCCTTTGCGATGCCCTGCAGAAACATCGTCAAATTCACGACATCGACCTTCCCCTATTCGGCGGCTTGGTTCAAAGAAGTTGGACGGCGCCTGCATATCCTTCACATTCTGGCGCGACTTGATCGTCTGCGAGAGCTCTCAGATCGCGTACAGGCGGCATGCGAAACGTCTTGAATCCTGCTCGCCGGACGCACCACAACTGAGTGAGCGGATCTGAAGGATGCTTGGTGGTCGTCGTTGCCGGGTCAAGTCCCGTGTCATGATGCGAAAAACGGATCGGCTTCTTGCGCCCATGGTAGCTGCCCTGTCACAAGCTCGTATAGGGTGATCCCGAAGGACCAGACATCACTCTTCGCCGTTGGTGCATCCCCACACACGACCTCTGGGCTCATGTAGAGTGGCGTCCCTCGGAGAAACATCACATCACCAGCAGCGGCGTCTCCATCGGCTTTCGTGACGATAGAGCCAAAGTCGCTAATACGACAGCCACCATCGATCGAGAGAAGAATGTTCTGCGGCTTCAAGTCTGCATGGATGATGCCGTTGCGGTGAAGATAGTCGAGGCCGTTCAGCGTGTGTCACAGCCGTATGACTCACCACCAATTCACAGAGACCTTTGGGGAAGTAGCAATAGTATGGCAATGGCCAGCATGTACCTTCCGTCGACGACAACCAAGAAGGAATTCGGTGTGCCCAGGAGGTGTAGTTGACAATGTGCTCGCTGAGCAGCTGACAGGCAGTGTTCACCTCCTTGACAATGTCCTCCAAAGTGGACGTTGTTGCGAGAGTCGCAGGCGGCTTCAGCGCGACTTAGCGAGCCGTTCATCGAGATACCCTTGAACACTGAGCGTGAGGCGCTGCCCGCCGAGCCGTCGAACACGCTCTCCACGTTTCCCCTCAAAATGAATAAACCGACACTCGTAAATAATTCGTCTCCACCTTTCACTCATCATTTTAACACCGTATTTTCGCGAACATTACCGCGAAGTCGCTTGCTTGACCGGTTGAGCTAACGTTCACTGATAATCGATAAACGGCAAAGTTAGTTTGCTCCACTTTTGAGTTCCGTGTCACCAAAGAGAAAGTCAACGCTCGGGATGGAGGCGTCCAGGTGATCGAGGGCGAGTGTCTTGTGGAGCTTTATGGGTACATGCGGGGCCACAGTGTAGCCGAGGGTTTCAAACGGCGGCAGCTCAAAGCGACAGAATCGTGGTCGGCGTGGCTTCGTTATACTCAGCGTTTGCATCGCTGTAAGCAGCGATGCATGGAGGATCTCCTCAAATATCGGAGCATGTTTCAGCCGCTCCGCTGCCCGCTCAAAGTTACCATTAATGGAGTCGAGGTAGCACGCGTGAAGGGCCTGGAGGGCCTTCTTCTGCTGTAATGTGAGATCCTCATTCAGCACGACATGGAAGATCAGGACAGTACTCTTGTGACCGACAATGCCGCCGCGAGGCACGACATTGTCCAGTGGCGCAAAGGAGTAGCGCTGTGAGAAGCTCGCCTGGGCAACGTTGTCCATCGCTACCACTCTTCCCCACCCGAGTTCGTAGTTGCGAAAGCGCATTGCAAACTCCAACCGCTCGCCGGAGATAAAACGGGAATATCGCTGATGGGCGCCACAGGTGCCGACGTGATAGTGACCGGTATCGACCAGCAACTGCACGTGAGGCCGCTGTTCTTCGTCAAGGCTCTTGAAGACCCGCATCGCACACACCAGGGCATGTTTCGTGTGCAAGGTGTCCACCGCCTGCGCGCCAAAGGAGACGGTGAGCAGCTCCGGGCGTAGGACTTCAATGGTGCCCCCGCAACTAAGAATGATGCCAATACATAAATTCATGTTTCGCTGCGCATCTATCTCCATCCGCTCCAAGTCGAGGAAGGTGGAGCGGAAGCTGATGTGCAGTATCGAGCATGACACGGCGCGGAAAGAATTCGTGTGCATCATCCGCGGCCCGGATTGCCCAAATTCATTGGAGAGCGAATTGCTTGCCGAGATGCGGACGTTGTCAGATGCAGGGGCACCGGCTTTGGTACCTCCTTGCAGTGGTGCAGCATGCTCCGACTGAAGGGACCGAAGTGTCGAAAAGGACGATGTGATTGGGAAGACCATCCGCTGGCGCTCAGCGGGGGCTTGCCCCGCTGCCGATGGTGCGTCGTAAATATCAGAGAGCATCGGGGGTGATCCGGCCGGCACTTTGCGTCCCGCCGATGACGTGCTGCAGCTGGCAACGGCATCGCAATGCCACGTTGTCGACGAGTCGGACATGCGATTCATCACGTCGACGTACTGATCCATCATGTCCGCCACCATCAGCCCCTGTGGCGCGAATGATTTCAGCTCGCGCATCGATTGATGCAGGTGTTTGTAGGCGTCGTAAAGCTCCAATATCTCAAGGACTTGGGCACTTCCAGTGAGGTGCTTGAATGTCGCCGGAAGCGGCATCTGGTTGTTATCCACATCTTTCGGCTGGCCATCTGAGTCGTCGAGATAGCCCTTCGCCAGCCGCTTCATGCTGTGACTGACCTGCTGCAGCGGAATGGTAATCCGCAGCCAGGAGGTCAGCCCCACGGTAAGTACAATCACAGCCACGAAGATCGACATCGCCACACCGATGTTGCGGTCTCGCTCCATTTGGCGGAAGAAGAGAGCAGACGGCAATAACTCGGTGAATACGAAAAAGATGCCGCTCTGTGTCTTCAACGCCGCCGCCGCGCTGATGTTCACCCGATCTATGTGGAACGACGTCCAGAGGCCAGCTGGCGATTTTTCAATCGCCGGCACCTCGTCCAGCAACCGTTGCGCGGCGGCGGTGGATGCCGGCGGTGAAGCAGTGCAGGTGGCGTTCTGCAGGTGGTCGACACTGCGCATCGGATGAACCGTAAAGAGCGACGATGGCGAAATGCCGTAGTTCTCCAGGGGATAAAGACTTCGCAACTCAAAGATTGCCACCACCGCGTGCCGACACGGGCGAAGACCGTCGTCGGGCGTAAGATGGATACTGAGTGAGCAGTTATCTATGAACGCACGCGCTACCGACGAGCCTTGCGATGCGGCCGTGTGAGTGGGCGTGAGCGGCGCTACATTCATCACATCAAGGCAAAGGTAGTGAGCCAGAATATTTTCCGTATTTTTCCTGCCGCACGTCTGCGCTGTCGGTCGCAGCGTGTACTGCGATATCGTCGGTGTCCATAGCCCCTCCCTCGTCTGATGGATAGTCTGACTCATGAACTCCTCGTGCAGGTGATAAAAGGGCGACGGCTCCGAGACGGACGATACAGCGTTGAACTCAAAATTGCTAATGTGCGACAGGTAAGGCACATAAGATGTTTGCGTCCCGTTCGATCGGAAGCACGTGGTGTCGTCACGAATACACCCGGCGTTGATGTAGCGCTGGTGATGTTCGCTATACCACACCTCCTCCAGTGCAATGATGCTACCTTGCTGTGTCTGGAGCGAAGAGAGCAACTGCCACAACGGCTCCAGTGACGGCAGCGGCCCGCTCACGCCGTACTTCGGCATGGACTCGCCGGACGCCATGATAGAGTCGGCGAGGTGGGCGGTGTTCGTCTCTAGCGTGGAGAGGGAGTACTCCAGCGACTCCACCGCTCGCAGGACAGAGTTCATCGACATCGCCCGCGCACTCTCCATCGTCGAGGTGTGCATGCGATGGACAAAGACGGCGGTGTTGAGGATCAGCGCCATGAAGACGATGGCAATGTAAACGATGATGATCGTGGAGCTGCGTATCTTCCGCATCTTCGAGACGTCCGACGGGTATATCATGGCGCCGGCTCTTCTGCTCTCTCTCTCTCTCGGCACAAAAAAAAAAAATAGTAGTGGATGAGCCACAACCAACGAGAGAGGGAGAGGGAGAAAGAGCACGTTTGCCACGGACGATGACCTGAACAAAAGGGGCAGACCGGCAAACGATGAAGCAGAGCGGCACCGGCACTGCCACGACGCACTAGGCTACAACAACAGACAGAAAGGGGGGAGGGGGGAGAAGTAATACGTGGCCGCTACACGAGCAACAGTAACACCACCACAACCACAAGAAAAAGAAAGGCAAACTAACAATTAAAAGTAGAGGAGAGAAGGGAGAGAGAGAGACACACACACACAGACTACTATTCAAAGTAGTAATAGTAGTACTAGTAGTCGTGAAGCTTGCCTCTGGTAGCGATCGTGCGAGGCTCCCTCTTTCGGCCGGTGACGCGCTCGCCTTCTCTTCGTCCCGATTCGGTACCCACAGAGAGAGAGAGACACACACACACAGACACGTGTTTTCGGAGTGGCTCGTGGGCAGAGCGGTGACAGAGAAAGAGGGTGAGCGAGTGAGCGTGACCGACGGACACGGTGAACCGAACAAGCCACCAAAAAAGCGACGAGAGTCAACGAACCGAGAGGGGGGGGGTGAAAATAAATAATAATGACTGCTCAAAACGGACTTTCCACGTCAAAGGCGCCGCGACAGACGGGATGAGGCCACCAGCGACCACGACGTGAAGGAAGACGGCCACAGCCACAGTCACACACACACAACACGAGAAAGAAAGGGGGGAACACGCACACGCTCGCTCAGACTAGCTGACGAAAAAAAAAAAACAGATAGTACACACACACACACACGCACACCCGCACCCACGCCTACATGCAGACAGACAAACTGGAAAGATGGATGATGATGGAGGAGAGTGGGAGGGGAGGGGGAGGGTGGGGATACACACAAGGGTACTATTATAGCGATGTAGAGCTAGTGATTGGCTGGTTGATTTCGCACCGAGCAAGTGAGAGAGAGAGAGAGACAGATGCACAGAAGGAGAAAGGAGCAACGCACGCAAAGAAAACGGCAGAGCCTTGCCAAACCAACGAGCCAACCAACAAGGAGAAGTGAAAGACAGAAGTCGATGTAATTGAGGGGGGAGGCACCAAACAGCAAAACAAAGAAGAAGGAACAAATGACAAGAGAGAGGAGAGTCAGCTCGTCAGTTACTCCCACACACTGACAGAGAGGGAGCAAGAGAGGCTTGCTACGTGCGTGTGTTGTCCCACGCGCTACGCCTTTCTCTCTGCCTGTCACTGCGTCTCTCTCTCTCTCTCGTTAAGTGCACGTGTCACAGAAGAGAACTCTCCTCTTTGACAGAGCAAAAAAAAAAAAAAAAGGGAGGGGGACAAATTCGCTTGCAGGGTGTTGCTGGTGTGCTGTCGTCCTGCTCCCACGCCCAGCTGTTGCTGCTGTCGCTGCTGTTGTTGCTCCCCCTCCAGCCGCCCTCGTTGGCTTTCCTATTCTCGTAGCGAGCGGCCGCTGTTGCTTCTCCTAGTGTTACCACCACCTGCTCCTCGTCACTCGCTGTCAGTCAATCCGCAGCCCCCCTCTCTTTCTCCCTCCTGATGGGTTCGTTTTCTCTCTTGTTACGACTGCCTTTGGCGCCTGCGGCACAAAAAAAAAAAAAAAAGACCAGCAGCACCACAGCAACAAACAAAGAGAGATGCCAAAGGAGGGAGAGACACACACAGCGAGAAGGAGAGACAAGAGGGAGGGGGAGGGGGGGGGGGAGAGGGGGTCGATGAATGCAACGAGAGCGCGCACTACTGAAAGAAAGAGGAAAAGAAGCCAAGGGGTGGGAAGCAGAGCAGCAGAAGCGTGGCAAATAGCAGCCCAATGTGGGAAGAAAGAGGAAGAGGAGGGTTTGCTAATCTCTTGCACGCCCTCACTTATCGATCCCTCCTTTGTCGTACTACTAGTACTATTACTCTCGTTTTGCCCTCTCTCCGGTTGGTACAGGGTCACTTCTCAACACCCAGTCTCTTTCTCTCTCTCTCTCTCTGAGCGCGCGTCACCACTACTCTATCAGCAGACTTATATCTATTGATGTAGCTCTGACTGTAAAGAGAAAGAGCGCGAGAGGTTAACACTGTACAGCAGCGACTCACTAGAGAGGCACCGAACTATGCGAGAGAGAGTGAGTGAGTGAGTGAGAGGTGATCGAAGAAGAGCCGATTCGTTCGTACGTCACCTTCTTTCTCTCTCTCTTCAGACCGATAGGTACCCCCACCAATTGATGGATTCAGAGAGAGGGAGGGAGGCGAGTCGATGGCGCTAACGGCCTGTGGACTTTAAAAGGAGGGGGGGGAAGAGGGGAGAAGAGAAGAGACAACGGACCGAACCAGAGGTCACCGATACATAAATATAATGCTAAACAGACTTAGACAGAGGCGAAAGAAGGAGGGAGGCGAAACGTAAAGGATGAGAGAGAGAGAGAGAAAAGAAGAGCTCTCTAGATAGGTAGATCGACAGCGAGATCGGCCACACACTCTCTCAACTGATGTCAACGCTCACACACACGCAGGCAGGCGCGCGCACATGTAGAGAGAGAGAGAGAGCGAGAGAGGGAGAGAGCTTCGCAAGAAGAGAACCCAACCAAACAAAACAAAAAGGTAGTGAGGAGAGGCTGTGATCAGCTCACACGAACACCGGAAAAAAAAAAAAAAAGGCTCCCGTTGGTGGCCCACTCCGCCGTTTGCTATGCGTCGTTGTGCTCTTTGCGATGGGGTGGTGGGGAATGGCGCGGAAAGTCAGTGCCCTTTCGATGCCAACAACAACAGCAGTGAAGTAGTAACTGTCCTGCCCCCGTGCCAGCGTTTACCGAGCGCGCGCCAGGAGTGTGTCACTTCCCTCCTCCACTCCCTCTCCTTTTTTTTTCCCCCGCTTACTCCACCCCTCCCCCCGCCTTCCTTTGTTACTTCGCCTCTTTTCACGCCAACGCGACTTGCACTACGATGTGCCGTTGCACCGATTGATTGCCAGACGACAAACGTCCCACGCAGGAGAGGCTAAGGAGGGGGAGTGGGGTGGGGGAGACGGCCAACAGGAGTGCCAGCGTAGAGCAAATGGGCAGCGACAAGGAAGCACAAACAAACAGCAGAGCAAATGTAGTGACTCTGACAACGCACTCGTGGATTCGACTTAGTGTTGGGTACTGCTGCTGCTATTGCTGCTTTTGCTTTTCGTTCCTTCGTGACGGACGTCTACTGGAAAAAAAAAAAGGGAGGGTGAAAAGAAGATAGCAGGAGGATGGCGACGGCGACGGCGATGGGCGAGAAGATCGCTACCGTGAGTTGCCAACGACCGCTCACAAGGAACGGCACTCCCTGTCACTCCCACTCTCTGCTGGTACAGTATTAGATTTATAGATGTCTCTCCTTCTCTCTCTCTATTTCTACAGAGACAGATGGAGGGAGAGCAGTGTATAGCTGTGTGAGGGTGGGTGGAATCCGTCTATAGATGCCTATAGGTGTTGTCTATCCCTCTCTCTCTCTATACTGATCTATCTATCTCGATGTAGATAGATGTACACTGTTGTTATTCTACTCGATTTACTAACCATTCACACGCGTGCACGCACACATACACACACAGAGAGAGAGAGAGAGAGAAAGGGAGAGAAGGGGAGACACAACTTGATGGTGCAGCGCAGTCATCCTGCGAGGGAAAGGAGAGAGACATCCCTACTCAGAGGCATGTCTCCATCTATCTATTAAGCGAGAGAGAGAGAGACAGCGATGTAGATGCACATGTCCATCGCTAGCAGGAGCTGGCCAGCAGAGCACCACCGCCTCCTCACTTTGCGCACCGCTATTGGTGGTAGTTCAAACAAGCGAAAACTCCTTCCTTCTTTTTTTTAGTGTTGGCGAAGTGTTGGCAGTGCGGGAGCCGATCGCGGCGAAGAGAGGCTCCCGGCTGGGGCAGACACCCCGCCTCTACTGCTCTCCTCTTCTCCGTCTCTTCCTCCTTTGCTTAGTGTTATATCTTTTATCTACAACGCGCTTTCCAGACGCAACGCCACCGAGCCCAGCCGTGTCGTATTTCCCACCTCTATACAATTGTTACTCCGTTGGTGGTGCTGTGGCCCTTGCTTGGCTTTCACATCCATGACGCCTCTTTCTCCCTCTCTCTCTCTCGCTTCTTCTGACGGTCTCTGTAGAGATACCCACAGTGACATACACATACATTCAGAGGGAGAGAGAGAGAGAGGTACACACATCTACACAGCTGTGTGCACCGCTTCTCCCCCCTTCGAAGAGGCGCCATCGCCACCAGCACCAAACGAAAAAAAAAAATATGCGGCGCTGACAAATGGCGGCACATTCATCAATGGGCGGTTGCGGAGGAGCACTGGCGTTCGTTGCTCCATAGCCAGCCATGAGGCACGCTGTACATGCGCCATCCCCCCCGCCCCGCCCTGTGTGGATCGGCACTCCCCTCTCCCTCCTCGTCGTCTGCCGAGGAGGGTGGCGCCGTCCCCGTCGCGCACCGCCACTTCCGTGCGCAAAAAAAAAAAAAACAAGCACACA
>JAWNNR010000895.1:0-68371 GCA_035044725.1 Scaptomyza caliginosa | reverse complement strand
CGGCTTGACTTAATCACACAAAGGCAATTTCACGCCTTTTTGGTTTAAGCTCAGGCCCGCTCAGGAAATCACTTTGTCACTTGGCAGTTTGATGTATCGACAGCGACACCAACAGAAACTAAAACAACCCTACACCTCCCATGTTCTCACACTCTCTCTCTCTCTTCCCCTCCCTCTCTCTTAAACTAACAGGACAAACACAGTTCGTCAGTTTGTTTAAGTTGACAAGATCTTCAAGGGGAGATAAGCATTTGGGCTTGGCCTTAGAAAATTGTTTACTCGATTTGTGTAGCGCAAATTTGCGTTAATTTCCATTGAATATACTTATTTTCGGCTGAATGCCAAAGAATGTGTTGCGATTTACACTTGACACTCAAATTGCAGTCACGTGGCACATATGTGTGTGGGGCGATGTATCTTCAAGAATGTTATATATATTTCTAGACCTGGCAGTGAGAAAGGGATACAATTATATCATTGTTAAATGAAAATACTTTAAATAAATAACTTATATAAATTGTTTCCAAAAATTAAATTAAAGCAAGCCCAAAACGATAGCTTCAATAGCTTCGTCGCCAATTAATTAATTATAGACTAAACAATATTTTTAATAAAATGCCAATGCCGAAGGCAATCATGTGTTAAATATTAATTTTGTGTCGACAGAAAACATGGCGACCAGTCGAATTATAGGCTCCAACAAATACACACACACACACACACACACAAACAGAGACACAAATACAGCGACAATGCAGATAGTGGTAGCTATAAATATTAATTAAAAATGCAACTCATATGGTGAGTGGAGCAATTAGCACCTGAAAATATGCAAACATTAAATTGCCAACTGCAGACAAACAACAGCAACAATGAGAGGAAAAACAACTGTAAGAACTGCCATAAAAGGCGGGGAATTTCAATAAATTGTGGGAATGTGCTGGACATTGTCCATGGCTAACATAACGTGGCCATAACAGACACATATTTTGCCCTAGCAGCAACCACATCCTGCCAAAAAGGACTAGAGAACTGAATAACAGTGCAAAAAGAAAAAAACTCGGCTTGCAGAGCGAGATGAAAAGCGAACGGAAAACATTGCACAATTTGTTGTAATTGTTGTTGCTATTGTTGGCCATTGTTACTGGACAATGGTCGACAGTTGAGAGCTGCCTCTTTTCCCTTTTTTTATATGCAAGTATCTATATGCGCTCAACAGTCTCCTACTGGAATCGCTGTACGTATGGGTGCATGTGCAGACGGATGAGTGTGTTTATGTGCTCTGCATACAATCTGTAAAAGCTGCGCGCAACATGTACTCACAACTGCGACATCAACAACAACAACAACAACGGCGACGCAAAACGTGAATACAGATTCAGACAATCTCGCTGGTGCTGCCAAAAATCTAAATAGAACAGCCTGTTCGGAAACACTGTGGCACTCGGCATGTGGCAATACTGTCGAAAAGCGGCGGCGCTTAGACATGCTGCCTTTCGATTTCTATCTCGCGCTCTTTAGTTCTCACTTCCAACCCCCTGGTCGGGCAATCTGTTGGCTATCTCGTTCGCCCTATTTCACTCACTCTAGCTGTATCCCTCTCTATCGCTGCTGTAGCTGCGCTGCACGATACGATGTATATGTATCGTTGATGTCCTTGTTGCAAGTGTTTCCGAACAGGTTGTTTTTGTCGATTTTTTGGCAGCACCAGCGAGATTGTCTGAATATGTATTCATGTTTTGTGTCGCCGTTGTTGTTTTTGTTGTTGATGTCCGTATTTTGAATATATGTTGCGCGTAGCTTTTACATATTGTATGAGAGCACATAAACACACATAAACACACACAAACACACACGTGCACCCATTGTAAAGAGATTCCAGTAGGAGACTGTTGAGCGCAAAAAGATTTTGCAAACTAAAATATTCATCCGTCTGCCTGTCCCTACGTACACATACGTACATATGTACTATATAGATACATATATATAAAAAAAGGAAAAAGAGGCAGCTCTCAACTGTCGACCATTGTCCAGTAACAATGGCCAACAATAGCAACAACAATTACAACAAATTGTGCAATGTTTTCCGTTCGCTTTTCATCTCGCTCTGCAAGCCGAGTTTTTTTCTTTTTGCACTGTTATTCAGTTCTCTAGTCCTTTTTGGCAGGATGTGGTTGCTGCTAGGGCAAAATATGTGTCTGTTATGGCCACGTTATGTTAGCCATGGACAATGTCCAGCACATTCCCACAATTTATTGAAATTCCCCGCCTTTTATGGTAGTTCTTACAGTTGTTTTTCCTCTCATTGTTGCTGTTGTTTGTCTGCAGTTGGCAATTTAATGTTTGCATATTTTCAGGTGCTAATTGCTCCACTCACCATATGAGTTGCATTTTTAATTAATATTTATAGCTACCACTATCTGCATTGTCGCTGTATTTGTGTCTCTGTTTGTGTGTGTGTGTGTGTGTGTGTATTTGTTGGAGCCTATAATTCGACTGGTCGCCATGTTTTCTGTCGACACAAAATTAATATTTAACACATGATTGCCTTCGGCATTGGCATTTTATTAAAAATATTGTTTAGTCTATAATTAATTAATTGGCGACGAAGCTATTAAAGCTATCGTTTTGGGCTTGCTTTAATAAGAAGATTTTTGGAAACAATTTACATGAGTTATTTATTTAAAGTATTTTCATTTAACAATGATATAATTGTATCCCTTTCTCACTGCCAGGTCTAGAAATATATATAACATTCTTGAAGATACATCGCCCCTCTCAATAACTTCTCGCCCCGCACACATATGTGCCACGTGACTGCAATTTGAGTGTCAAGTGTAAATCGCAACACATTCTTTGGCATTCAGCCGAAAATAAGTATATTCAATGGAAATTAACGCAAATTTGCGCTACACAAATCGAGTAAACAATTTTCTAAGGCCAAGCCCAAATGCTTATCTCCCCTTGAAGATCTTGTCAACTTAAACAAACTGACGAACTGTGTTTGTCCTGTTAGTTTAAGAGAGAGGGTGGGGAAGAGAGAGAGAGAGTGTGAGAACATGGGAGGTGTAGGGTTGTTTTAGTTTCTGTTGGTGTCGCTGTCGATACATCAAACTGCCAAGTGACAAAGTGATTTCCTGAGCGGGCCTGAGCTTAAACCAAAAAGGCGTGAAATTGCCTTTGTGTGATTAAGTCAAGCCGCCAAAGCCGACAGGAGAATGTGAGGGAAAACGAAAATGCGAACACAACTGGCAGTGTCTTGGCAAAGTGAATAGAAAACTGAGATGACAATCTACAAACTAAGTTTTAGACAAGCAGCTACGTGCTCCTTATGCCGTGTTTCTCTTTGGTGGTTTTAATTACCGGCAAAAGATAAGTAAAATGTAAATGCTAATTGTTTCGAGTTGAAGTTGAAGTTGGGATTCAGGAGACAGGCGACACCTTTTCTTACGGTTATTGTTAATGTTAATGCCTTGCCTGGCTGTCTTGTAATCTCAGCGTTGTTTTGTGGCAAATGAAACAGCTTCTAGCTGCCTAGCAGCTCTGTCGGAAGTTGGCTGCTTAGAAAGTTTCCTGCCACTGCAGATTGCATTGAGTCCTGAGGTCTCGTCTTGCACTTGCCGTCTTGCCTGCAACCCTTGTTTGTGTAATAGTAAAGTGTCCCTGGAGTATGTGCTGGGTTTTTTTGGTTCAATTTATGGTCCTCGATCTCGGGTTCAATCAAGTGCTTTTCGCGCATTATATAAAAATTCGAATTGGATTTTAGAGCAAAGCACCTAATTTGAGGAGGGTTGGATATGGTTGGGTTAGGGTTGTTTGGCAGGTTATTGTTGTTCAATGCTGCTGCCCCTGTTTTTGTTTGTTTAAATACCGTGAATAACATGTGGTTTTTTCGAAGCATATGGCAAGGACTTTGTCACTATTTAGATGGCGTCTGTTCGCTCTTGTTCTCGTTCAAATCCTCCAATTAGACTGTCATTCATTTAAACGGATTAAAAATCTAGCACAAGGGTCGCTAACAAGGCCTCAGGGCCGTTCTGCTGGTGGTGGCTCTTGCGGTTTACTGAGGCAAAGTTATAGTTAATGCTCAGTACCAAGCGGCTGAGCTATGCGGATTAGAGCTCTTGTTTTGGTTACCAAATCGCCTCATGACAACAATCGCTTTTGTTGTTGTTGCTCTTATTTTTGTTGACGATTCGTGTGCGTTCAATCAGCACGGTGGAAAGTTGTAGACACAATCAAGCTGAACAATTTTTATGCTGTCATATGCAAAATGCCAACGAGCATTCAAATAATTCAGTCTCTGACTAGGCACCTGCATTTGCTTGCCTGCCATTTCTGCTTCTCTGGTGGGCTGCCTGGCTGCCTGGCTGCAAGCACAGCATTTACCATTCTCCCATTCAAATTGTGGCTTTATCTAAAATGCTTACGCTCGAGAAGCTTTCAATCGAGTGGTGCATAAATATTTATGTGTTTGTCGCCAACGGATGTGGCAATACGTGTATATTTCAAAATACTTTCCTGCACGTGAATAAATTCTATATGTGGATAAACAACAGCAACAATCCTTGCAACAGTTGCCGGTTGCCAAGTGCTAAATACTGCATTGAGGCTTACAGCCAGAATGTCAAGGATACTTCAGTTTGGCACTGGACAGAAACAGGAAGAGGAACAGGAATAGCTACTTATAGGTTCTTCAGTTTTGCTTTGTATGTTTCTCAAGTGGGTATAATAACATGATCGTGTAGTGCGTGACACCCTAATACAAATTATTATTATATGTATATTACTATATGTCGTTACTATATGTTCGTTTAGTCAAAAACTTATGTAACTTATGTTAAAGAAATAGTTCTAAAGAAGTACTTTTATTTAAATGCACATAACATATCTTACAATTTCAATGTATTTAGGTAGAAAACTTGAAATAAGGGTTTAAAAATCTATTCTTTTCAACTTATTAGTTACGTAACCTTAGAGAGCAAGCAACCTACCATTCTCTTCTACCTTTTCGGTACTCAAACTAAACTTCTATTGCCTCAATCTCCTGATAGGGTATTCTTGTGTCGACGTTTTATAAATTCGTTTACATTTTGTATCCAGCATATTTGAAGCAAGTGGGCAACAATCATTTGTTGAGTGCGAATCCTTGAGCTGTTTCGACTGCCTGATGCGGATGTGCAGCGTATGCTCAGTGAAGCTGCACAAATGAAGCGACCGCTAAGTCACCACCATTGGACCAGACCAAAGCACACACCATCAGCAGCGGCAGTTGGTTGAGTCTGACTCGAACCCAAATCCAACTGACCCGCATTTAAAGTTGCACAATACGTTTTCTGGTGCCATAAATTTTTGACCCTGTGCAAACGAACCTGTTCCCATTTTGTCCTTGTTGCGTTGTCTCTTGCTTGTACAATCAGATTCTGATCTAATCAGAGTATTGCATAGCGGGATGCGTCCTGGTTCCAAAAGCGTTTGGTTCAGCTGTGCTATGAAAATAATGAAAACTACCCTTTAATAAACTACATTCAGCACTTTGTAGTTGGGCACTTGGGCAACACACGCACACACATTGACAAACACAACATAAACATCTGTGCAATTTTAGACAGGCGTAATAGCAACAGGATCAGGATCAGAATCGGGCAATGCCCACACCCTCAACGTTTAAAAAGTGTTTAGTTTATGGTCCATTGATGGCTTTGTTAACTTGCCGACCAGCTCTCGCGCCATGAATCTCAATACTTGCTCGATTCAAATACACAATGCTCAATTGCAACCCTGTGCGCACCTTACGTTTTTCGACATTTTCGATCTGTCCGAGGCGGTACTGAATAGAGGGCTGAGTATTCTTGGTTCTAAACGGAACGCAACTCAAACTGGGGTCTGCCAGTCTGCCTTTAATTATGCTGAAAACCACAAAATGCTGTTAGTGCAGAGTTTTTTGTGTTCGTTTCCAATTCGAAAATGCTGACATATGCGTGGAAAAATGTGCGACGCCACGGGATTCCCAGCAGCCTCCTCCTCCCTCCTGTTCCCGTGGGTGCCTTTCGCTGTTTGACTCTCTGATTGGAACTGGTCCATTGATAAGCATCGCAACCCATCGCGACAGCTTGACAAGTGAGTTGTACATCTAATGTGGCATCAACATATGCTGAGTTTTGGATCAGCCCTTAGTTTAGCTCAAATATCTAAGCGACCGTGCATCTATCAGTTGCGGTTGTTTCTAATGAGAGATTGTCTTCCATTCCTTTTAGCTTTGTTTTATTCAAAATTGACTCCATTTAAGATTGTCATCTGCGTTTAGGCACACTGCCTTAGTTGCAGTGCCTGAGTTATTGTCGCAAAAAAAAAGACAATTATTTATGTTTAAAGGTTAATCGAACATAATGCATTCTGTTTTGACTTAAGTGTTTCCATTTTTTTTCTTTTTTGTTTATGAAGGGGTAACCTTGCATATTAGCTTTGTAGACTTATGATTGTTATTGGTTGGGTAAGGTTTTGTCTTTGGGTTTTGTCTACGATCTAATACTTTTAAATCATTTAATTTAAGGATTGGGAACTGTTTTGTTATCTCTATAAACAAACCAGTCGCATTAATCTTTTTGCCATTACATATTTATATAGACTTTCTGTATCTTAAAGAAAACTGAAGCAATACGATAAGATTTAAAACATTGGAAAATATAAGCAAAGTCAATCTGTTGTTAACATTAAATAGCAATCAATAATTTCTCTCAATTCTCTGTGGCATTGTTCATCGTATTTTCATATCATTAGTTTTGTGCTGCAATTTGTTTTACCTTTATTTTACTATACTTGAAATGTTTTTTTGTTCAAAGGCATTATCATATGTAATGACGCTGCTGATTTGGTTTGCCATTTGGCGCTCAAGTTTAAACACCTTGAACAAATATTTTACTTTATGGGGAATTTCCCCCGACTGCTGCAAGGCTCTTCGTTTGCAGTTGATTTCCAAAAATCGAATCTTGAATTAATCATGCGGAATAAATTTACTCTACATTTGCTAGCAAATAGCGCAGGCAGCGGGCGAGAAAAGAAATAGAGAGAGAGAGAGAGAGAGAGAGAGAGAGAGTGGGAGAGATATGGAAGGAAATTTCTATTGGGATTTTTGGTATTTATGTAGCTTTCTTTAGCGCCAACTTTTCTATTAATTGAATTAAAATTGCAATTTCATATCCATTTGCTGCTGCCGCTAGGCGTATAAATAATATTCTATTTAATTTCGATTCGGATTGCAAATCGAACGCGAAAACAGCCAAATTTATGACAGCTCCCAAAGATTTACGTTCGTGGCTTTCGGCTCGGCAGTTCAATAACTTTTGTTCGGGGTGGATTAAAGCATAATTCCATTGTCATGGTAATTTATGAGCTTAGTTTGCCATTGTTGTCATTGTCTACTTTGTTGTTGTTGTTCTAGTCACAAATAGTGCTGCCAAAAGTGGCGCATTTGCAGATTTTTGCAACATTAGCGCAGAATTAGCAATTCACTTATGGCTTCCATTATGTGCAAGGATTCGCGCATATGTGCCAGTTGAAAGGAATCTGAAGGATATCAGCCAAATGCTCTCTTCACACACATACATATACTTCAAATGGACTTTTGCAATTATAGCAAATGTTTCGCATATCTCTTGTTAAATGCCTTTTAAACTGGGTCACCATTCGAATGAAGTGTTAAACGCTATTTGAAAATCGAGCCTCTGGCTTGGGGGTTGTTTGGTGGCTTTTCACATATGCGCATATATTTCATTGTGTACATTTTCTAATGCTTTGCATTTATTGGGTGTTTATTTGGCGTTGGTTGGCTTTTGTGGTTAACTGGCAGTTGGGATATGGCTATGTGTTTGAAATCTTATTAAGTTTGAATTTTATGATGTGAGCAATTCATTAAGTGAATTCAATTTATTCAGGAACTTGTAAAATCTCTTTCTGTGGCCTATAAATATAAGCGATTTATACAAAAACTAACTAAGTAGCCTAACTATTCATGGTAGTTATGCAAATGAAGCGTAGTTTACCAGAAGTGTGATAATCGGCATTTGTAACTTTGTATGATTTTGTGACAAATCATTCTTTTGTATAAACTTTTACAGACATCAAGTTCAATTTTACACAATAGTAATTTAGAGGTAATCAAGTAAGAAAACTCTAGTCACCGACTACTTAGATATTCTTATTTCAAGATATTTAGTTTACAATCATTTTAATCATAAAGTCCGAGAAAATACACGCTCAACTGCACTAAGGCATGGTGACTAAACATATCTCAACCTTAAATATCTTAACCGATTTATATAAAAACGTAATACAATTTTTCGTAAGTTTCCTAAACGCTTTTTACACTCACCAAATTTTATTGTTATTGATTTCAAGTGATATCGAAAGAGATTTCGATAATTTAATATAAGAGTAGCTTGAACTGCCTAGATTATGGGAAAGTATATATTTTAAATATAAAGTTCCTATCTTTTTATAGATAGACTAACATCGAATCTGACGTGACTCTTGATGCTGACCAAGAATATATATTCTATATAATTTCAAAAAATTCTTCCTTCTGTCTGTTACATACTTATGCACCAAACTTTTTAACCATTTTGTGGTTTAAGGCCAAAAACAGGGAAGAGAGAATCCTGAGATCTTCTGCGTTACTGTTAAGATGCTTCCAATCGATTTAAATATAAATTGTAACGGCTTTCAATGTTTGATCAAAAGTTGCAGATTGTTTTGCCTGTGGGTTAAGCGATCTCATGTTCCAAATATTGTGTCCTTGGCTCTTATGAATACGGATATCGACACAATTACTGACAAACATGTTTTACCCATTTTACGTTTTTGTTGTAGGTTTTTGAAATTTGAGAATAACCTTTTCAGCTGTACTGTTGTGAGAAATTGTCTAAGTATAGAAAGTTTTGCAATTTTTTAAGTTATGCTAATAAATAAATAGAATGTAATGAGTTTAAAAGATGGTTATAATATATTTTTATAGTTAAAATGCTTAATAGTTAATCATTTACAACATCATATTGTACTGATTACCTAACAAGCATAAGATATAATTATGCCCACTCCTGATTATGCACATAATCAGATTGTGTGATTTAAGCCATGTCGTATGCCAATAACAAACACTCAATAACATGTCGCAAATATTTGACCAAGTGGTTGAAGTTGCTCAACCACCAAAATGTATTCTAATAGCCAGCCCAGAAACAAGTGGATTAAGGGGTTATATATTCAATGTACTATACAAACAGCAGGGGAATGGGGGAGGATTGTTGCCACTTTCGCATAATCCCAAGCAACGCCAGTCACGCTACTTTTGGCTTTTGCGTTTTGCATTTGTTTTTATGATTATTGTTAAGATGACGCCGTTACCCTACACCCCAGCCCTTCAACCCAGCCCTGCCAACTCCTGCCTAATAAGTGAAATGTGTGTGTTTCGGCCTGTCCTTTTGCTAAACACTGAATATTGGTCAGGGTTGTAGCGCCCACTCGCACCATCCCCAATCTCAAAGTACACTCGACTACATTTGTCAACACGCAGTCTCAACAGTTGTTGCCGATTATCATTTTGACATTCGCCTCTCACATTTCTCATTTCTCATCACACATTTTCCATTTATTGTTTCCCTTTTTCTTTTCTCGTCCCTTTGTCTTATGTCTTTTGGCATTATTTGTTTCTACTGCTACCAATGCCCTTTCAAAGGGTATTGTAATATGGTTAAAAAAAGAGATTTTTCTCAACTTACAAACGAAATAAATATAACTCCCTATAAATATAGAATATCTGATTCAGACCTTCCTTTTTTTGACAACAAATAATCGTTTAATAACTTGTTGTATTAAAAATTAAAAAAACTTCATCTTAAGAGCATTCAAACTTCGACACAATAAACAAAACTATAGTTTCCTGTTGTTGTTGTGGCTTCCCTTTGGCTGCGTTTAACGTTGTGATTTATGCATTTTTAAGCGTTTCGCTTATTGTTTTTGCTTACAACAGTATCTTAATATCTTCCAGATACAAATGCAAACCCTTCCTGATGCCCAATGCTGATGCTGTTGCGACTGCTGCCACGCGTAATTTGTTGATTTATTGTGCATTCTGCTTTGATTTCAATTTAAACTTTACTTTCGACCCCATCCAACGTTAGAATCTATTAACGCCTTTCATATATACGGCCAGTGTTGCGTAATTCCCTCACCGTTACCGTTAGTTGTTCATTATTATCATTAGTATATTATTCCCGAACGTTGTTGTTGTTGTTGTTGTTGTTCTCATTGCTATTGCTATGCTCGTTTGTCATGCTGTGTGCGTCTGCTTAAGTTTTTGCACGCTTCAACGCCTAAACTTCCTTGGCGCTCGACCACTCAACACACGGCCTCCTCGCCTTGTGCCACCCATTCGGCTGCCTTGTGTAAATTGAATTGAAAACGTGCTGAAGCGTTAAATGCTCTGTGTCAACTGTTGCCAATCCTGACTGACTGTCTGCCTGTCCTCTTGCCAGTCTGTTAGTCTGTCTCTCTGACCTGTCGACATATGAGAATATGTAACCTCAGCACAAGCTGGTGCCAACTTGCAGATGTGTTTGGTAGCTGTGGAATGGGAATGGGGGTCTGAAGGAACATGCTAACAGCTTCTCACAGCAAAAAACGTACAAGTGGCCGAGCGTAATTAATTCCAAATTGCATTTACTCAGCGTTTCTACTTAAATCGAAAACTGACCTGCTGCAAAATGCCTCTTTAACATTGACATCACGTTTCGTTGTTTATCCAAGTAAGATTTGAACAATATCTTTATCAGATTTCTGTTTAAATTGAATTACGTTAAACGTCTTACGTTGCCTTACGTTATATTATGTTTGCAACAGATGGCGCTACAAATTGTTGCCATCTAGCGTCGAACTTCAATGGTTCGCAATTGAACTAAACTTGTGCTGCGCTCTAGTGGCATATTAATAAGGTCGCAATTTTTTGTGTATACCAATAGATGGCGCTATTGACACAGCGACATTATGCGGAAAAATATTAAAACGGAAATAACGATTATTCAAATTTAATAAATCATTTGTATACAAAGTTTATAAGAGTTGCAAGTTGTTCTTTACGCATTTATAGAAACATTAAACTCGAGCAAAATAATTAAGAATATTTAAATGCTTTAAGCCACATGATTTACTATTCTGTGTTGTTTTGTATGTTCGTAGTTTTTGTGCTTTTTTATACTTTGCGCTGCTTAAATCACATAAACTGTCAACCTGCCCTAATGTAAGTTTCGTTTTCGATGCTGTTGGTGGATGATTTTTAGCCTGGCAAAATGGGTGTGGGAACAGGAAAGCGGACGAGAGGGTGTGTATTGGGACTGGGACAAGGCGACAGGAAACAAATAGACAAAATGCGAACTTTATTTTTAGTAGTTTTTTGGCGCCACAATTCCTGTAACGCGTCGCCATTTATCCCAGCTGCAGAAAAATATTCAATGATTTTTCTTTTGGCTCTATATCCTGTTTATATATGTACGAATGTATGTATGAGTTTTTGGAGGTTTGTTGGTTTGGGCCAAGTGGCTTTTTGAATAAATGACAATGCTTTTGGCAAAATATTTCAAGTCGCTTCAATGGAGAAATTTGCGTATTTATGCTACAAACACAGATTGCAACTGTCTCCAAGAACCCTTGCCTGGCAATGTGACACCAAGCATATCTTTGCCTTTTACCCAGCTTTGCTTGAAATTGAATTCGTAGCGCAGTTTGCGGCGCAATTAAAGCGGTCACATTACGACCAATTTCTCTGCCGTTATTTTATGCGTTATCCTCGTAGTGCAGTAAATATGCCTGGCCAGCAGCCAGCAAGGCGACTCTGGCTGTAAATGTCCTGCTGCATTATTATGTAGAAACTGCTGTCCTGTCAACGGCTGGCCAAATTGATTGCATTCTCTGATGCTGCTGCCACAAGCATGTCCTTTCAGTGCGCATCGCTTGTGGGCGGCAATTCCTTTGCCTTTTGCTGCTTTTTGAGTTCACTGACTTGCAAAGCTTTGTTGCAAGTTGAACTGGTTGCATCATCAGAATGATTATGTAATCGAATCTATGCAATACATAATTTATATGATAATTTCATCATGTTAAACGACTAAGCTCAATAAGCATGTAAATTTTCAAGTGTCATAAGCCAGAACGTACAGCACGCAAAATTAATTTCAAAAAAGATGCATAAGAATATTGCTATCGAAGTAAGTTTTGGTTAACTTTTTCTAAACTAAACATAAACATATTTCAATTGTTGTAAAATAGTAAGCATAATTTGAATCTAGATACGTTAAGATGAAGCCAAGAAATCAAGGCTTTGCATAAGCCTCAGCATTCTCAAGCTCACGTCAAGTGGGCGTGGCTGGAGTGAAAGGGGGTGGACTGCGCAGGGTGCGCCCATAAACACAAACTGCGAGTTCCCAGTAACGATCCGAGGCTAATCGCCAGTCAGCCTCTGTTGGCCAGTTAGCCACTTGAAGTAGCCGCTGTTTCTGTTTCTGCTTCTGCTTCTGATGCTGCTCCTGCTGCCAAAACAAAGTCAGAGGTTAAGCACGTGCGTTCCATCCGTGGCAGCCCACAGGTTGCATCCATCGTCTAGCTGTGGTGCTTTGCTGGTTCTCTTGGCATGCCTGGATTACTGTGGTTGCCGCCTCTCGCCTTTTGCCTTTTGCCTTTTGCCTTTTTTACGAGCTGCGCCACTCGTTTGTCTCAGCGCCCGCTTTGGGCCAATTATAACCTTGGCCTGCTGCCGCCATATCTCACATTTTCAGACTTGTTTCTGTTTCGTTTTATTTTTATTTTTTTCTTTACTTTTTCTTTTAGTTATATTTTACTTGTATTATTTTTTTTGGTACGTGGTCGGCAAATGATGAAGATGATCATTTTGGGGGCACTCTGCACAGTTGCGAATGCTGTGATTCGTTTGGTTTGTGGTTTGCGGTGCTTACGCGGGGAGCATTCCGAGGGTTCGGAGTTCGAGTTTAAGTTTAAGTTTCGGTACGGCCTTTTGGCCTGGCGCTTGGTTAAATTTATAAACGCGCTGTGCGAACACCTCGCCACACGTTGGGGCGTCTCTGTTCTCTCTCTGTGTTCGCTTTTGGCCAACTCAACGACCTGGTAATTTATGATTAATGTTACGCGGCTTGAGACGACTGCAGAGAGCTTGGGCCGCAAAACGATGTTGTTTTGGGAAAAATCGGCGCGTACCATTTTTGGCAACCCTCCCGTTGTGTTTCATATTGCAGTTTTTTCGTTTTCGTTTTTCTCTTTTATTTTTTTTGTTTCTCTTTCGTTTTGGCATGCCAGCGGATAGTGAGGAGGAAAACGGTGAAAGGGAGAAAGGGTTATGAGAAGAAGGACGCGAAGGGTGGCAAGGTTGAGAAGAGGTCTTGTCAACGCTTCGCTGAGCTTGAGTTAGCCTTCTGGCAACTGTTTCCAGCTTGGCGTTTTTTTTTTTGTTTTGTTGTTTTTATTTTTCGCTGTTTGGCTTTAAATCGTTTGTATTTTGTATACCCTGTTTTGTATTTAAATTGGTTGAATTGGTTGGCTTTAATTATGGCACAAAAGATGTGTGTTAGTATAACCTTGTAAGATTATAATAACAACTAAGTTTGCATATAGCAAAGCCTTCCAATATGTTATATACGTTACCAACTAGACTTTAAATATTAGATTTATATTTGAAGTTCTTAAAAATCAGTGTTTTATATACGCTTTTGTAAATGACTGTCTTTAAACTATTCAGAAAACGTAAGATATAGGATCCGTAAATATATATATAGTATATAGTATACGTTTCGGCATTTACATTAATTTAAACCGTTTCTTTTAATAAACTGAAACTGAAGACAACGATTTTTTTCGTTGTAAGAAAATTAGTTTTAAGATTGTAATTGCAATACGAAATGTTTATTTAAAGTACAATTTATTTATTTGTTATAGATTTGCCACTAAGCTTGATAACTAAAATATATCTTAAAGGCTGCACAAAGTTAAAAGGTAGTTCCGAAAACCTTTTGCAAATCAATACGAAAATTATTGCTTAATAAAAGTTAATTAGTTCTTGGCTTAAAATATGTGCTATGTAGAACAAGTGTATATTAGACGACGGTGTGAGTGTTTTTTGTGTATATAGGGTATTTATTCGTCGAATTATTCACACATGGTTTAAATGTTCATGTAATTTTTGTTTTTTTTTTTGGCCACTTTGATGCACTTCCTGGCGGCTCAGGGCTTAATTAAAGAGCGCGATTGCGGCGCTCATTTGACTGCGATGCGGGTCCGCTTCCTGGAAATCAAAGAAACAAACTTGCTAAATATTTCAGTTAACGCTTTGGTGGTCTTGGCCTATAATTTGCCAGACGATTGCAATCGGGCGCTTTGGGATAGACACAACTGGCTGGCGATCGTGCCGGCAGAGCTTAGCCCCAGTCCACGGTCCACAGTTCGCAGTCCACAGTTCGCAGTCCTCAGTTCCAGCTGTATAAACAAGAGTCTCAAGTTGAAGCTCTCCTCTCAATCATAAATGAATCACGCGTAAATTATATGGCCAGCCAAATGTGGTAGGGAGTGAGGAAGCAGTCAGGGAATGAGGCAGTCAGGCAGTCAGGCAGCCAGGACACGCATCAGGCAACGGGAATTGCTGGCGCTGCTTAATAAACAATCATCAGCAACAACTTGAAAGTGATGAAGGAGGTTGCAACAACAACCAACCAATAAGCAACAGCAACAGCAACAGCAACATGAACAACAACAGCAACACCAACGCCGCCTTCATCGTCATCGTGTTGCATGTCCATGTGATAATGATGATTTCACAACCAATTAAGCGTTGAAAGCCAAACACCGCCAGCCAGAAATTTGAGGTTAATCCTTTAGTATGCTGCAATTTTCGGGGGCCCCCACTTTGGAACGTGAGCAGAAGGCGGCAACAACAACCTTAACAACAACAACAACAACAACAACAGCAGCGGCAACAGCAAAAGCAACAACAACAAAAAGGGC
This sequence comes from Scaptomyza caliginosa, assembly GCA_035044725.1. Classification (NCBI taxonomy): domain Eukaryota; kingdom Metazoa; phylum Arthropoda; class Insecta; order Diptera; family Drosophilidae; genus Scaptomyza; species Scaptomyza caliginosa. The sequence continues at coordinate 53,314 of JAWNNR010000895.1, read as the reverse complement.
AATGAAGATCTGAGATCTCCGATCTCTGCTGATGGCGTTGATGCAGGCGGCTTCAATCAGCGCGCTCCGGTCACACACTTGGCGGCGTCAGTCGGCTAAGTGGAGTGTTGCTGTTGTTGTTACCGTTGCTGTTGTTGTTGTTGTTTAAGTTGAAGTTGTCGGGTCGGCAAACGCCACGGGAAATTATGGTGGCCAAACTTCCCAGACCGCAACTAATTTAACCAAAGTGCGAATTGGAGGAGTCGCAATTCGGAGTCAAACTTGACTCGCAGACTCAGACTCCGAGTCAGAGCCAGAGTCAGAGACAGAGTTACTGCGATGCGAAAGCGAATCGAAATGAATGAGGTGGGGACTTGGGCAGAGACAAACCGAAAACAGACCGCAACAAAGCTGCCGATGACGCTTGTTATGGCCTGGATGGGTACTGGATTACACTCAGAAAAAAACATACACTTTTTGTTATTGAAAAAGTCTAAGAGTTATTGGAAAAAAATATATATTTAAACATTTTATATTAATGAGGAAAAATAATTTTCAGAGTTCAGAGCTTTTTCATTGTGCACAAGAAAAAAATATTTTATATTTTACAACCAGTCTTCCACTAAAGCAATTGATCGGTTTTTAGACGAAATAGATTTATTAAATATTGATTCATTTCGCCAAGTGTCGACTTACAGGGATAGGGATAGAAAACAGGGACTGCGACTCAGAATTATGAGAGCTGCGAACCTGTGAAGCGTGATGTGAGCAAAGGCGAGCGAAAAAATGAAATATAAAAACTAAAGCATAAGGAGGGATAGTGCTGGCAAGCGGGGCTTTACTGTAACTGCAACACGCGATCCTCACGTCGTGGAATTAACTCATAAATATAAATACAAATATAAATATATTTTTATATGTATACATTATCATAGCTGAACAACCTGTGTCCGACTGCAACATTTCTGTTTGTTTGTTTTGTGTTTGTTTCTGTCTGCCTTTTTGGCGCTTTCGTGTGGCACCTGTCGTCTGCTGTTGTCAGTCTCTGCGTCTCTTAGTTTGTCTGCCTTGTTGGCTGATTGGCCTGCTGGCTGATCATCATCAAAGAGAACCAACTGGCAGCAGTTGCCTTTAACAGATTTGTGCAATTAGCCAAGCCAGCGCCCAAAAGCCGCTCCAGGGGGAGTACTTCACAGCAACAAGCACAAACATACAAAGATACTACTTGAGTCCATTGGGAACTTTCGATACTTAAGTACTGGCATGTCTTCAGCTACTACACAAATACTACTACCGTAGCCCGTTCAGCCCATTGCAGTCATCATAAGTTGGTCTGGCCAACTGTCCATTTGTCTGTCTGAAGTGGCCGAGGCAGTGGAGCATAGTGCTATAAAGATATTCTCTGCTGATTGCAAGTCAAGCAGCTATGAAAATGGAACAGAATTTGACGCCCTGTGTATGCATCAGATAAGACAAATAACACGAACTAAGATAACTTCGTCCACATCGTCCACGACAATTATAATGGATATTATTACACGAGCTAATTAATTGAAGACGTGCAAAATGGCTAACATGAACTAACAACCAGAAATATGTAATTAAAATGCATCAAATCTCTATAATTATTATTTAATGTATGAATAATAAATATTCATATAAATACATACGTTTAAAATGTATTAGATATTTAATGATTCTTCTAAGGATGTATATTTTTGAAAACGAAAGTTAGTTTTAAACAACAATACTTTCTTCCCTTCTTTGCCTGCCTTTTTTTTTGAAGATTTCCTAATCAATTGCCTTGCTTCCGTTCAATAACTATTCACTATTGTTGGGCCCAGAACAAATATTGAATAACTTAATCAATTCTTCAGCTTACTCATAAATATATATGTATTTCCATACTTTCGCAATCTTTTTCACTTTCATGAGCTGCTTTGCTTTGCCAGCAAATTTCGAAACGTTAAGCTGTGGGAACTAAATTCGCTTCTGTATTTCACAGAGCCCTCAATCCCTTTATATACGTATATGTGTGTGTGTGTGTGTCTGTGTGTATTTGTGTTTGTGTACATGTGCTGCACTTATGCACAATTATGGCTTTATTGTCTAAACTTGGGCACATCTATTTAAAGCCATCTCTGACGGCTCCACTTGGACCATCGCCATCCGCCATCCGCCAGTAGCACCAACAACAGCAACTGTTGCCGCCGCCGCTGACGACGACGACGACGACAACAACATAGACTTAAAGCGTTGCATTTTCGGCTTGGCTTTCAATTGCGCCGCCTTAGCGGGCCTCCCTCTATAGCAGCGCCTCTTCTCCTCCTACTCCCCCTTGTCACAAGTCTTCACAGTACTTTGTGTTGCGTCTGTTCGTCTCTGTTTTCATCGGTTTCATTGTTTTGTTGGCGGCCCTTCGTCATCGTCAAGAGACACAGTTTTACAGCAGCAGCAGCAGAAGCAGTAGAAGCAGCAGCCAGACAACGTCGTCTACAACGACTATCAATTCCAATTGCAATGGCCCAAGTTCGAGTTCGAGTTGCGAGTCCCAGTCGGCCCAGACACAGTCTGAACTGACGACGAATTAACTTGTTTTGGTATAAACGGCGGCTATTTTGTAAGTTCATAAAGGATAAATTGCCAATTTTGGGATTTGAACTGGCGAATGTTTTGCGTGTCTGCAACAGCAGCGCATCTCTCCTTGCCATCTCACATCTCCCAGCTCCCGGCTACCATCTGTGGTTTTCAACTCCATCTTTCATTTACCACTTACCATTTAGCGAACGAGAAGCCTTCATCTTTTCATCTCTTCACTCTTTACTCTTCGGCCTTCAGTCTTCAGCTTTTGGTCTGCGGTGAGTCCGGTGCTATATTGAGTTTTCAATCTTTTGTTGACTTGATGTGGCCACCGAACGTACTGCAGTTCATCTTCCTCCCTCATCTTCCTCTGCATCTATCTCTCTCTCTCCCTCTCCTTTCGGTCTCTCCCTCACTTTGGCTGTCTGCGTCTTTAGGGAAAACTGGCAGCCAACCTTGAGTTGCTTATTTAAGGCAGTTCGTCAATTTCTGATCGCTGCCTCGTCTCTGGCCAAAGACAATGCCCATTTGCCATGCCAAAACGCTAGCCACTGTGGCGGGGCAACTTGGCTTATACTTCTCCCCTTTATAGACCCCTCCATTTACTCCTTTCGCTGCTCCTTGCTCGGGCGGCATCGGCTCAAAATGAAACAAAACCAATTAAAAATGTTTCGTTGCACCCAAAAACGAAGATGCGGTTGCTGCCCTGGTGGGCATTCACTGACCACAAAGCGCCACTGGGTGTGTTGTTTATACCCTCAACTCAATCAAAATGGTTAGCAAGGGTCTAATGCCGCTTAGACAGTGTTTGTAACAGAACATGGATTATTCATAGCAATTATTTTTGGCTTGTTTACTTATTACAGCCTTACTACAATGCGGTTTTTATTCTTAAAACAATAAACAATTAGAACTTAAGCTTATTTGATGCGATAAAAGCCACTTTAATCGAAAGCTATATACGGATTTATTTATATAATTTTTTACTCTTTTTTAAGTTGAGTTATCTAGCTTTTACAATCTAGAAGTGAGGCGTTACCTTATTGCAAATGTAAACTGCTTTAATTAACATTGCTTTAATTAATGTCTTTTGGTTTTAGCCCTAAAAATATTAAGCAAATGATTAAGTCTTACTACACAGCAACTATATTTTTAGTAGTAGGCTTTGTTAAGAAATCATAAGAGCAGTGGTCAAAGGAAAGTTACGGGAATAAGCCTTTACTAGGTATCAGGCTGGTCGAGCACTCTTGACTAGAGCAGTGTTGCAACTTGTTGTTATTGTTGCTGCTTGGTCGACTGTTGCCGTTTGGTTGTGTTGTGTTGCCCTGTTGATTGTCTTGAAGATATGCAAGCGCAGGCGCAGGCGCAACGCCGGCGCACAGCCTCCACGGTGGCAAGCTAACAAAAAGCGACAACAACAACAAAGCAGCAGCATTTTTTGGTCGCAGCTACACACTCACACACAAACACACACACACACACCCTCATACTAAAAGGGAGAGATTGAAGGGGAAGAAGGGAGCAACATACATTCTTCTGGGTCTCAGGTCTTCATTTTTAATGAAATTCTTAACAAGGCGCACAAAATGCAAGCTAGCAGCGACGTCGCAGCACCACCAGTCACTAACTAACCAAATCGCAGTCACAACTTGCAACAGCAACAGCAGCAGCAGCAGCAGCAAAAGTTAAGTGAAGTGCTCACAAGTTGGTTCGGCTTCGCCCGCCCGCCCATTTAGGGGCTGGGTTGACTGCGACGGCGACCGCACACCGCGTTTTGGCCAACAGCCGAAGATGCCGCTCATTGGAATTCATTAAAAATGCAACAGTGTGTGCATGAGTGTGTGTGTAGTTGTGTGTGTGTGTGTGTAGTGATTGTATTGCCTGGGAGTCACGGGCAGACTGACCAAAAAGCCGGTTGAAAATCCAACAACAACAACTTTACCAACACGAAAATGAACAAAAACAACAAAAAATACTTATAAAACTGAAAAAAAAGAAAGAAAAGACGAAATAAAAACATTGTGCATGGAATGAGAGCAGCTCGAAAAATTTGCGAAATTAGTTCACAAGCCGACAACGGCAATGGGCGTAGGGCGAGAAGGAGAGTTTTTTTTTCTTTTTTGGGAAGGGCATAAGGAGCAGGGGGAGGGAGAAGGGGAGGGGTTAGATGTTGCCCAAAGCATACCAGCGCCACTTTAATTTAGTCATCAGGTGATTTTTCGCGAGCTTCAAGTGAAATCTTTAACGTGACGCTGGAGATTGTTATGCTATGCGATCTCCAGACCAGAGAAGACCACAAGAGAAGACCACAGGCGACAGGCGACAGGGATGGGAGCATCTTCTTGTTGTTGAACAGTAGCTTAGTGTGTGGGCAATTGGGTTGATTTGCTTGGCTTTTTTTTATTTTATTTTATACTTTTTGCTGTTTAATTTGATTTTTTCGCTTCTTTTCGAGAGCAAGGCTTTGTGGCATTTTGAGAAACTGGAATAATATTGGTATTCCCAGAGCGCTGGGCTTGTTTGATCTTAAGCAAAGTTACTGAATCCAATTCAAAATTTCTCTAATTCTTTTAAAAATATATTTAATAGGTTTTTAATAGCTTTAAATTATCTTTATTTTTATATGTATTTTGTATTCCGTATTGCAATTATATGCAAAGACCTGTAACTATTTCAATACAAAAGAGCTAACCAAATGTACTTAAATGTTTTTATTGTTACTCATTTGCCAAAACAGTTACATTTTGAATAAAGTGAGCTTACGAAATTAGTCTTATTAATTTGATTAAGCAAGTTCGTTATGGTAGTTAATCGCTTTAAAGAAGTGCACATTCCAGTGACATTCTCGTAACAGTATCTAGCGAAATTCCTTCAACGCTAGTTGATTAGCCTGAGTAATAAAAATATCTGGATTGTCTTGCGGTCAATTGTTTACTTTTTGCAGCAATTGATATAATTTGCTGGCACTTGAAGATTAGACAGTTAAACGTTCCACAGCAGTGACATTTCTCAACTTGATTCGCGCCACAAGCTGTGGGTTGAGAGGGGATGCTTAGTGGACGCCGCGCAGTCTAGAAAAATAATAACAACAACAGCAGCAAGAGCTCTCCATAGTGCAGTGAAGGCTGTCTGGTTTGGGGCAGCCTTCTTGTGGCAAGTGGGGCAGGCTTATCAGCAAATGCAACAGCAAGAACAACAGCAGCTGTAGACAGAAGACAGAAGACAACTACAGATATTTAGAAGCGAGCAAGAGACGATGCTTCCAGGCTGTTGCATCCAAGAGTTCCAGTCTGCTGCCTGTCAACTTGACTAAGCACTGGAGCTGGAGTCGGTTGAAACTGTTGAAGCTGTTGCTGGTCATGTCATGGCTGGCAACGTTGAAATATTTGACCATAACAAGTTATTTACTATGACAATGACGATGGAGATGGAGATGGAGATGACGATGGCATGGCTATGGCAATGGTTGCTGCTAGGGGGTAGCAGTTAATGCAACTGCAACTGCAGCAGCCTCAAGGACGGCCAGCCTGCCCGCATTCCGCGCGTGTGGAAATGGGAAAAGCTCGTTGCAAATTGTGAGCTATTTTGTTTAGGAAGTGCGCGGCAAAAACTGGTAGCCAGTGGCAATAACAACATGCAACAGCAACTGCAACAACTTTGGCAATATGTTGCCGCAACATGATGCAGACAAATTTCAATAAGCCAGGTGGCTAGCGGCGGTCATGCAACTTGTCGTTAGCAGCAACAGCAACTGTGGCAACTTGGGCAGCTAAGGCAGCTGGAGCAGCAGCAACATCATTACGAGCTACGTTTAATGACAAGATCAAGCTCAGATCAAACTTGCCCCAGCTCCGGGTCTGCCCACAGCATCAGATGTGTATGTGTGTGTAGAAAATGCTGCTGTTGTCTGATGATGATGAACGTTAAGTTGGTTAACAAAAAATAACAAAAACAAAACTAAAACCAGCTTCGGTCTGGCAGCAGCAAACACATCCCACCTGTTGTTGTTGCTGCTGCTGCTGCTGCTGCTGCTGTTGCTGTTGCTGTTGCTGTGAGTAGTTCACAAGTCTAGTCGACCGCCATCGTCGTCATCATCGTCATCGTTGCCTGCGTCGTCGCAGTGTCTGGGAAGTCAGTGTGTTGTATGTTTTATGCCTTAGCGGCAGTCATGGGAATTATTGTTTATTGGCATTGGCCACGGTTAGCCACAACATCAGCGTCAGCAGCATCACCGCCACCACCACCACTAGCCGCACCAACAACAACAACACCAACACACACACACACTAGACGTCGCTTTAGTTTCCCCTCAGTTACTTGTTGGAGTAGACAAATATGAAATGAACTGATATGCACACACAAAGGTTCGCCCCTAAAGCAAATGCCTTTTAATAGCTTTGTAGATATATTACTTAGTTTACCCATAAACTTTAAACTACTTACTTCGTTGTCTTTTGTCCATTTGCCTGTCTCTGAATCGGTTTATTTATATTTATTTACTAAACCCGTACGGTTTTGTTTGCTGTTGCTTTAGTGTTATTGTCCAGATTTAATCAAATACAAACAATGTAAGTCCATTCTTGAAAAAATAACAAATATTTTCTTTTTTTTTATATGTAAAAGCTAGTGACATTTTATAAAGTTATAACTTCAAGTTGCTGCAACTATTGCCAAATCGCGACAGTGCCAGCTTTTCAGGTCATGGTTTTGATTTTGGATTGTTTTTGCTTGTCAAGTGCGTATACAAAAAGGTTATTAAAGAATTTTTTAGTTATTACAACTCTAACTGAAACTTTCTAAAGATAAGCTTAAGAATACAGAAACGAATTAAGCTTGCTTTCGGTTAACTATTCACTAAGCGTACGGTTAAATTTTGCCGATCCCTAATGACAACCCTTGCGTGTCATTCTACCCAAATGGCTCAGACAGCTGCACAACGTCTAAAATGTGCTGTTAGCCGGCGACAAGAAGGCGGACGCGATGTTCTTTCAAATTATAAAGCGGCTTTCTCGTCTGACCATTCAAAACGCAATTCGTATTCGCATTCACAATTAAACCGAACCTCAAGTTGTTGCAAAGCTATCGATCAGTGCGGCTAATGGTCAGGTGGCAGGTGCAGGAGCACTAAAAAACACAACAACTGAATGCAGCTGCAAGCAAAAACTTGCACACACCACGTGCTAAAAAATAAACACAATTTCAAGGGTTGTTGCTTCACACAGATTGTGAGTCATCGTAAGGCAAAAAAACAAAAACCAAAAGAAAACACACACGAATCCCGAACAACGCTCGTGTGGTCCGGCTACAGACAGTTTTACTGATAAAGCGGCTACCTTCATTAATTAGCCGGACACCCAGCAGTCGAGGGGAACTGGCGGGAAGCATACGTTGCTGCTTTTATCTTATTTATTTTTGGGTTTTTTGTAATATTTTTTTTGGGGGGTCGTTTGTTGTTTCTGGCACCTTGTTGCTCATTTGTTGCCAGGCTTGGTTGCAGTGACATTCTGATTGAGAGCAAAGCACACATAGCACACGCCCCAAAACAGCCTCAAGCAGGTGCTGTTGATAGCCCCTAACTAAACCAACACATAATCACACACACACACACACGCAGACAAGCAGACCTCTGTGTACATATATACTGAGGTCCTGGCTGCTGCTGTTTCTTGTTTGTCTGCTGCTTTTTATTTGGTTTGCAGCTGGCAGCTGTTATTCTTCTGGTCCTTTTATTTCATTGCCTTTGCCTTTGCATTACCTTGGCATTGGCAGGATCAACGACTTAGCACGTGGCGCATGTGGCGTTCTCTTCATCTCTCTTTTTCTTCTATCTCTCACTGTCCCTCTTGTTCTGGATGTAGCTCCAGCTCAGGACTGCTGTGGCTCCTGCCAAAAATAAAAAAAGGTCACTCGGGAAGTGTGCCCGTTGCCTCAACGTGTATTCTCCATTGTGTACAAGGCAAATTGCGACAGCTGCTTTATATTTCCTATTTCTTTTCCTTAGCCTTAGCCTTAGCCTGTTTTGCTTTTGTTGCCTGCTCCTGTGCCTTGTCCTCTTCCTCGTCTTCGAGTTCGGGTTTCTCTTCTCTCCTCATTTTTTTTTTTTATTTTTGGTTTTTGGTTGTCATTATTTATTATTGTTTGGCCTTTGTTTGATTTCGGCTTATTTGTTATTCCATTTTTAATTTAATTACGATTAAGAGACGACGATTTATGCATGGAAATTTTTTGTTTTCCAAACTGCCTAAGCAGCAACCCCTCGCTAAGGACTTGCCTCCCTCCTCACAGTCAATTCAATAATATTTAGACAACGCGTATTATTTCTATAAGGGTATCAAATCGATCGAGGGGTTGGCTAATGTGAAAACCTTCGTCCCATTTGCCACGCAATATTTCACACGCAATCGCATTTTCAACTTCATCCCAAATACGATTTACGTACATAAGTTTACCGCTTATTGTGAGATGAGATGAGATGAGTTGAGTTGAGTTGAGACGAGTTAATTGAGACATCATTTCATCAAATTATCGCATCGTATCGCATCCCATTGTATATCGTATATCGCATTCGGGGTGGCCCACTCTGAACGCTACTTAAGATAATTCGCGTCAAGGGGCTTAGCGCCCCAATTGGATGGACATTGTCGGGGCAATGTTTTCAGATACTTTATCGCCGCGACGCGTTAAAATGTTTCGCGCTTTTTATTGCGCTTAACGTGATTTCTGTTTTCTGTTCTGTTTCCTTCTTTATTTTTTTGTTTTATTTTTTTTTTTGTTTTGAATTTTTCTCGTGCGTATAAATTGACAAACTTATGGCACGAAGGATCCGCTGGAACCTCTCTGCCCACCTCTGCTCTCAAGTGATTGGAGTTTGTGTTTGTGCGGCGTCTCTTATTGATTTTATAATTAAGCGTTGTCATAAAATTTTATGAGCTTGGCATGCAGAGAATCACTCGGAGACTAAGACAAACAAAAAAAGAGTGAGCTGGTGAAGGAGATCTTAAGGTTTCCGAGCTGCCTAATTGAGTTGTTTGCAACGCCACTACATTGTGAAAAAGCGAAATAGTGTAGTCAGAACTATCAGCATAAGCATAGTTTACTCGATCGTAAAGTTTGCTTCATTTTTATAGAAGAACTGTGTGCTGAGCTAATGGTCGCAAAACTTCTGAGTCATTTGTGGCTCGTTTGTGCCATTGATTTATGCATAAATCATCTGCATAAATTTCAGCACAAGTCTCGTCTGGAATTTCTTTTGTTTTTACCACAAACAAACATTGATTTCGATTTCAATTGGATTTGATTGAATGTCCTCCATATCTGGCTGTGGATATCGTCTTTTGGGTTATGCGACAGATCCGTCTGCGCATTTTTCAAATTTCACTTGATCATTGTCGAGCTTTGCCTATAAATCTCTTTGTTGGCGGCTCATTGTTAGGCTCTTTAGTATGTATCTGCCTACCATCCCTTTCTTTGTCTCCGTCTCTCACTCTCTCTCTCCCTTTCTCTATGTGAGGTTTACTATCTGTTTAGTTCTTTTCTTTAATTAATATTGCCTTGATGCATTTAATTGCTACATCATTCATCGGTAGCCGGCAGTAATGACTGCACACACTGCCACACCTTCTCCCCACAAAACGCCCCTGTGCATCATCATTTCATCTGGCCAAAGATCAGCTGACAACTTTATCTAGCTGCTGTTGCTGTGCTTCCGTTGCCCGGAACACACACACAAATATACACACATATTCATAGAAGCATTGAATCATATTAAGGGTGAGGGCACAAAGCCGTTTGTCTGCATCTCAATCTCATTGTACTCGCTAATTGTCTGACTGTGTGTGAGCGTCATAAGCCGACGTCGCCGTCGCCGTCGCCGTCGCCGTCGTCGTGGCTTCGTCTTCTTTGTTGTTGTTGTCTTCGGCGAGAGTTGGCCCTGGATATGGTCTCTGACCGTTGACGACGCAGCAGGTCATTCTTCCTGTTTATCTCGCTTCTTCCTTGCTTACTCCTCCTTTTTCTCTATCACACACTATTACTTCCCCCTAGTCTACAGTGAGAAAAAAGGTTATAAAATCGGTGATTTCTCATACTACGAGTGAGTACGTTTAGTAACTAGTTGTTTCACTTTTATCTGCGTCTTTCTAATACTTGCAAATAAAGATTGAACTTTTTTTTATTTATCATTAACGGTCCGTAGTCTATCGTATTTGTTTCTTAGTGTATGTGTGCCTGCTGTTCTGGGATATTTTCATGCCACAACACGCACAATTTACCTCAATGCAAACGCAAATACTCAAACACAAACAGAAACAGAAAGCAAAGTCAGCTGACTCATCTTGCGCTGTCTGGAGCCTAGAAACCTGAGGCTAACCTGAGAGAAACTGGAAACTCTGGCACCATTTGGCTCTAGTAGGGCGGTACGTTTAATGACCGGAACGGATTTTACTACGCTTCAGCCGTCAGCTATCGGCCGTTATCCTCGCGCACTCCTCGCACAAACAAACATACACACACACACAGCTTCCTGTGGTCGAATGCCTAAGGTCTTTGGCACAGTGGGAGCAAAAAAACACACAAATGCACACACAAATATCTCTCTCTCCCTCTCTCTTTCACTCAGTGTGTGCACTTAAAATCCTATTAGGCTCAATTATCCGCTGATATTGCGTACACGATCTGAGTTCTTTCAATTTTGGTTTTCTTTTTTCTACTCTTCTGTTTTCTTTCATTCATTTTTCATTCATTGAGCCTTAGTTTTTTGCTGCTTCCTTTCTTCTGCTTGTCTGCTGTGTGTTCTTAGAATTAGTCTCATGTTTGGTGGCTGTTGTTGGTGTTTGCATTCAATTTGTCTCTGCGTGCCGTTTCGGTAGCCTAGACACACACTGTTTGTCCTGGCAGGACGCCCAGCAAGCTGCGTCTTTGTGCCGCACGCTTTGCCCCTGACATTGATTCATATTTAGTCTGTGTGTGTGTGTCCGTGTTAAAGGCATTTCTATTAGACGTCTTGCAGACCCTAGACTATTTGCTGTTAGTTGGTTGTGATAGTGATGATCATGACGATGATGATGAACATAGTTCTTTCTCCCACTTGTAGGTCAGGGTCACGGGGCAGCTGGCTTTTACTGTATTTCGATGTGCGTGTCGTTTGTGTAAATGATCTGATTAACACCGTTTGCCGGTCATCAAGGGGTTAAAACATATTTGGCAGCTGCCTGACTGCCTGACTGCTGGACTGCTTGACTACTCGACTGCCTGCCTGCTCTATGAGCTGTTCAATATTAACCAGGAATGCGTATTAAAGTCATCGCTTCATCATTTGATGCCACTTCAAAAGGCGCCTCTTCTTACCGTTAAATGAAATCACTTTTAATTTCAGCAGCCAGCCAAGTCTCCAGGTCTCCACTGAGCGCTTACCGAAAAATAAAGTGTCGTGTTTCAAATGCTTCATAAAGACATCAACTAAATCAAAAGCGACAACAGCAGCCAAGGGAAAGAAGCCCACAGCCATGGCCACAGTGTAGAAGCAACGGCAATAACACCAACAACAATAACGATAAGAAAACGGTCATTGAAAAATTAATAAAATTAGTAATCAGCGCTTTAAATCAACAGAAATCAGAAGGTAGCCAAACGCAAGCGCCAGCAGCATCGCAGCATTGGAGCACCCGAAACCGCAGATTAGATAGCACCCAAGAGAAGACACAGAGTAGAGAAGACGAGACCGCAGCATTCGATGATGCTGCTAATGAATTCTATTGCCACTGACTGCCGGCGGGGTGCAGAGGCATAGCTACAACTACTACCTCCAGTTTGGACTGCCGATCTGTCTGCCCGGCTGGTCTCTGGGGACGGCAACTTTTAATGATGCAACAACAACAAGCAACATAGGTTGAATAAATAATAAGCACATCGAAGTTAAATTACTCTCGTTAGGCATTGTGTTTTTAAATTTGAAAAATTATTTAAATTGTTATGTATTGTATTGATATGCTGACGACACTACAATTAAATGATGCTGAAAATTATGAAAACAAAAATGGAAAACAACCATAGTTGAGCTAATCAACCGGTTAAGTTTAAGTTTTAAAGTCAAACAATATGCATGCTTTAATAGTAAATATACCTTTGCTGGTTTAGCTCATATTGGCTGTGTAGAGAAGAACCTAAAACGCTCAAGGTCTCCAGAGATGGGGAAAAACTGCAAATGCGATCTGCGAGCCAAGAGCTGAAAGCTGCGGCAACCAATTGGCTCAACTCACACTTGGCGCTGGGGCATGGAGATCGCTAGCGTTAGATAAACTTGCCACCGGCATCGTTCTGGCATCGTCGAGTTTGTCGCCGCGTACGTGTGCTTGTGTGTGTGTTTGTGTTTGTGTGTGCTCGTCATCATTATGAAACGAATTGATGCGCGATTATCGCTTGAGGTTTTGTAGCGCCAGCTTGGGGAGGATGGTCAGCCTGATTATGGCGGCTACCGCAACGGGCGCAAAAAGGAATAAGATTAAAAGCAAAGAAAACACAGATATTGCTTCTCACTTCTGGGTGGATGCTGCTGCAACACCATCATGCCACACTGCACCACAGCAACACTCTGTTCTCAGCGTTGATCTGTGTGGGAATGCGGCCGGCTGTTTTGCAATTTTTTCTGTTTTCTTTATTTTTTTTTTTGTATTTTCGGTGCGACTGCCAAAAACAATTGAATTCGATTGAATGCACCGGCATAAGGAGGCGACGGTCACATTCCAGACGGCAACCACAATGCAACGCCGCAGCCAAAGTCACAGTCTAAAAGCCGCAGCAAAAGCAACAGCAACAGCAAGAACAACAACAATCACAATCACAACAACTGTCAAACGCGCGCTTGGTCGATGGCGGCGCCGCCGATCGCCGTCTCTTAAAAGACAATCAGCGACACCTTTTTGGTCCAAAATACTCTCACTGCAGCAGTGGCAGCTTGGCTGCAGCAGCAGCAGCAACAACGGCAGCAGCTTCTGAAAAAAAATAAAAAAAAAAAAAATAAAGAAAAAAATGAAATGAAATTCAGGCAGCTAAAGCCAAGTTCGTTGCTTAAGTCTTTTGTTTTCGAATGCAGACACAAAACCAAATTGAAGTCTATCCCTTTGTGAAGTGCGAAAGCGACAGTGCAAAGAACAATGCTCGAGCCTCAACTACCACCACCACCACCACCACCACCACCATCACCACCTCCTCCTCCTACTTCTCCTTCTGGCCGCCCAGCAGCCCATCCCTGCAGTTATGTCGCGCCATGTTTGGCGTATGATTTCAAAAATTGCCCTTTTTGGGGTTTCGACTTACAGCCTAAGAGAACTAACACAGAGAGAGTGTCAGAGAGTGAGGGAGAGAGAGAGAGAGGGACTGCAAATCTTGGGTCTCAGAGGCCGCGGCCATGACATCATATTTGGGCGCTAAAAGCGAGCCGCCCTTTTGCCTGTAAATAGAGACTGCAAAACGCTGCCTGGCGCTGACAGCCAAGATGGCAGAGGTCTCCTTCTTCTTGATCTTAAGCTCAATTTCGTTCTGGTTTTCTCGTAAGTTTGTTCCATTGTTGGTTCGCTCTCAATCGAATTCGCAATACTGCTTGTCTGTATTTTGTTGTTCTTATTTACTTCTTCACTCCTTTGGACGGTGTCGAAGTTCGCACATCAATTGCACAATCCGCAAACAGCAATAATCACTGTCAAAAGAGATTAAAGCGATAAGCCGAAGCGAGAGGACGAAAGAACGATACAAGTTGCAAGCGATGGCATCATTCGAGAGGATGAGGCTGTGAGGATTTGAGGATGCGAGGATGAGTTTGGGACCTGCACATGCCCAGCGGTGCAGATAACGAACGATCAGCGAGGCATGCCAAAAAGGCGATTGGGTGGCCAAAAATGAAATCATTAACACCTAAGATAATAAAAGGCAGCCTCCAATCAAGCGAAACCCAATAAAAAAATCCAAACTTGAGCAAAAAAAAACAAAATACATAAAAAGAAACTGGAATGCGTGAGAGAAGAAGAAAAGTTGGCTTTAACTGGCTGTATCGATTCTAGCAGCAGCTGCAGCTGATTTCTATCTTTTCATTGGCAGATTTTAAACATTTCCAAATGCCGAAAAAAAGAAGAGAAAAAAAATTACGAAAAAATGAAAATGAAAACTATAAGAAATAAGTTGAATAACGAAAAAATTACACGCGACTCAAAAATGGCAAACGAACCGAAGCCGACACAAAGCCAATTAATTTATTAAATTGAAGTATGAGATGGCCAATGCTACGTAAAGTGGCATGCAGCAGTAGGTGAGGGGAAGAGGTAGAGTTTGGTTTGGACTGATGGGGAGATGTTGTCATGAAAGGAATTTTGGCGACAGACGCCTAAAAGCAAAATGGGCTTCGTGGTGACCGTTTTTGGTCAAGAGCAAAGCGGCGGTGTTAATTTTTAACCAACTTGGACTACAACAACAACAACAACAGCAAACGGTTTCTTTTTTAGTTTTTGGTTTTTTTTGTTTTGTTTTTTTGGCGACTTGACGACGCTGCAACATGTTGCAAAGGTGCAAAACTAATGGATTTCATCGTCGTCGCTCGCATCGTCAACGCCGCATTTGCCTGGCCACCGTTACCTCTCCCCCTAGCCCACCTAACCCAACTGTTAAAACTAAAGTTGAAGTTGAAGTCAATGTCCAGCTACAACTTCAGCTCCAGCTACAGCTCCAGCTCCAGCCAGAGCTCCATGAATGTGCTTTGCTTCCCAGGCGCTCATGGCCCAATCTCATGTGTATGTGTGCGTTTATATTGATATATTATGGCCACGGTTTCTTTGGGACAAAGATCTGCTTATTATATAAAAAACGAAAACAGCACCAGCAACAAAAACAACAACAGAAAAAGAGTCGCACCAGAGCAACCCAACTCTGAGAGCCAGAGCCACCACAGCCAGTGCCAAAGTCGTTGCCACAGTTGCAGACACACACACACACACATAAACACACACGCGGTATAAAAGGCGCACAGCAGAAGGCATCGCTGCGGCAGATCTTGAGATCTGATAAGAAAATGATAAAAAGGTAGACGCCAGTTTTTAATTTGATTGGAATGGAATTTTCAGATGATTGCAATGTTGCTAAAACGGCAGCGCCGCCACCACCGCCATCACCGCCGCCATGCTACAGTTTCAGAAAGAGCTGGGCGGGGAAAGGGGGAGAAAAAGATCGGGGTAGGCGAGAGGTAAGGCAAGGCGACAGGCGACTGCTGTGAGAAGAGTGCAACAGCATTGAAGAGGGGGCGGCGGTTGTCTGCGCAACAGGAGGGCATGGAAAGAAGTGACCAGCATTTGGTAGAACACAGAGTGCTGCAAAAAACAAGAGCTTTCAGTTTGTTGCCTTACAATCAGATTGCACAGACATTGAGTGTGAGCTACTTGAAAAGCAAAACGTTATGTGTAAAATGTGAGAAAAGGAGGAAATTAGATACTTTTGTATGAGATAAAAACACTAAAATTAATTTTATTAAAGCGTCGAACTTTCATTTTTAAGTATCCCAAGTATCCTACTTGGGATATATTTATCATAATAGCCAAACAGAAACAAGGATAAGACAAGCGGAACTAGAACTACAAAGATTTAATTTAATTTAATTGCTTATTAAACTAAATAAAACATATTAAACTTTTAATCACCAATTTGACATTATTATTATGTAAAATTTTTCATACCCAACTGAATAGATGCGAATCGTATTAACACTTCCACTGAAATGTAGAGTGCTTTAGATTCTTTTAAGTTTGTTCAGCATTCCATAGGTTAATTTGCATCTTGGGCCGTGTCTGTCATTTCATTTCACCAAAAGTACACACACACACACACACAGCCAGAACAACAACAAAAGGCAACAAACAGCAGCAATAACAGCAGCAGACGATGACGATGGAGCGGCAATTGGTGAGGATGACGTCGCCATTGGCGGCCTGAAACGCCTGGCTGGAGAGACCGTCGCCGTTGCCGTTGCCGTCGCCGTCGGCGCAAGGATGCGAGCAATAGGAAGCAATGTGAATAGTTTGGACTGGACTTTAGTTGTTGTTGTTGTTGTTGTTGTTGCTGTTGCTGGTGCAGTCGACGCCGCCACCTTAATTTATTTCATCTCATGCAATAATTTTTGTGGTTAACAAGTTTTGGCGGCATCGTTAGCGTCTTCACACGCTTCGCGGGATATCAACACCATTTATTGCCGTTTTGGTATTTTACTTTTGCCCTCTCTCTCTCTCACTCTCTCTCTCTCTCTATTTTGCTCTTGCCCAGTCTCAGCCTCAATTTAAACCTCAGTCTCAGTGTCAGCCTCTGTGGCTGCTCTTCATTTTGCACTGTCTGCCTCTGCCGCTGCTCCGCTTTTAGTGGTTTTCTTGTTGGTATGGATTTGTATTTTTGTTTTGTTTTGTTTTTTGGTTTTGCTGCTTGGACAGCGATTTTATTGCTTGATTTTTGCGGTTTATCTGTGCGCTCTCATATAAAAATCGATTGGATTCCCGTGAAATTGATAAGTCAAGTCAACGCCGTTTGCCTCAGTCCGCTACATACCCTAACCCCCTCCACACTGCTATCTTCTTCCAGCTCCTCCCACTGTGGCAGTGTGATCCTTGGCAGACGCTGTCGTAAATTATGCGCCTGGACTAGTTTTCTACATTAAAAGGCAGACGCCAGCGCCACAGATTGCCACTGGTCTGAACTATATATATATATATATATATATATATATATGTATGTCGTAGAGTAGTAGTAGAAGATACTGAATGCTTGGTAGCTTGCCTGTGCCCGGTAGTGTTAAAATATTCGACCACCTAGGGTCCACATGGAATTTATTTAGCCCCTCTTGGTTGGGGCACAAACATTTCTGCCGCTTTTTATTAACGTTCGGCATGTCATCAACTTGGGCTATTGCTTTTAACCTTTTTTTTTTTTTGACTTTTTGGTTTTTTTGTAGCTGCGAGCGAACATTGCCTAATTGAAATATAAGTAAAGCGTTTCCACAGCTGGTGAGTCAGTCCATGTCACAAATATATAAGTTAACTATACATATGTATATGCTTAGGCTATCAGTCTGGACTGTCTTAGTACTGGCTGCAGTTAGTTCATGCTCCCCAGTGTGCATGACTGTGCAGTTCAGTCTGCGGCCAGCTTTATTTATAGCCCATCCATCGCCTGTCGCGACTTGACGCGATTTTGGCTATTTTTGCTCCAGACAGTGCAACTGGAATTGCAAGTGTCATTCAAATCATAAGAAATTATAAATGCTCTATATATGGGAGAATGAAATTAGTGCAAAGTTTATTAAAGTTTTATCTTGGAATAAACAAGTTCTTTAGAGAATATCCTTGCCAATCCTCAAATATAATAATAATCTTTCATCTTGGCCAACTGCAACATTTAGTTGCCATACCCGGTACTAAACAGAAAGTGTAGTAAGGCAGCAACACCGACACTTGGCAGGGCTAATTACATGGAGTTTATTTTAAGGTCTAGACACGACGCTGATTATCTGCAAGGCACGTGTCGTCTTTGTCTCGATATCTGGTTGCCCCAAACAAAAATATTTGCAAAAAAAGAGAAAGAAAAAATTGGACTTGTCAAACAGTTTATTATCTAACCGAACGGCATGGCATGAATCAACCCCGACGTTTAACTAACTTCATTCTTATTGATGTTTGCCGGTTAGTCACAACAAAAGCACGCGTCAAAAGCAAAAGTAGCTCAGTTCTGTGGGTCAATGCCGTCAGCAAGCGGCGTCAGTAATTTGTAAAAAAGTTGTGATAAGATAAGAAATAACGCAGCTTAATGATTTTGTTAACACAACGCATAGCCACATTATATTTGATTGGCCAAAACGGAATTTCCTAAAATCTAATCTATCTATATAAGTTCAAAACGGAAGCAAGTTAAATGCTTATTTATAAATTTTGTGTGCACGATATCTTACATTATTAGTTGTAGTATTTGTGATTTATTAACTGTGGTCAGTGTTTATAGTAAATTTGACAATTTCTGGAGCTGATTACTACTACAATGTCTTTTGCAAGAACGAAATAAAATATATTTTCCTAATCATTTGACGTAAGCAGATTATTGAAAATTGCAATCGTCGATTATAAATTTATAATGCTAAAAGTCGTTTCCTCCAAACTGGTTTAATGCTAGCTATTAAGATACATTTTTCTTAATACAAATAAGTTTGGCTTAACTTTTATTGCATACCTTCTTCAGTTGTTCAGAAACAATTGCTGACTATGGTGTTGGGCTAATTAGACGCCAAGTCAACACTTACAGGCAAGTGAAATTTAAGTAAATACATTCATTAATTTATTTTGCGCTCAACGGCTTTCAGCCCTCGGAACTGAGCTAGCCACAAATCATCAAAAGTCATTTAGCAAACATTTGAAGTTGAAAAATAGCCTTCAGTTTGCTTCAATGCACTCGAAGAGCGGCTAAGCAACCGGAGAGTGAGAGAAGTGGCATAAGGTATAAGGGGTAAGAGGGCAAGCGTCGGCAACTTTTTACGGAAGCGGCTCAGGTACAGATACAGATATAGATACAAATACAGATACATATATACAGGTACAGAAAGTCAAACCAAAGAGTCACGTCACGCGTGGGTGCCCTGCAGTTTTTTTTGTTTCTTGTTTTATTTTTCGTCCAAGTCCAAGTCCGAGTTTGAGTCCAAGCTCGGAGCTCAGAGAGTGTACTTAGCACTGTTGAATAATTTCCACGACCACGAAACCCAATTGAAATTAGAGCCCAGAGCTCAGTAACAGACCCAGTGGCAGACCCTGAGACACACACACACACACACACACACACACATAGAGAGCCACATGTCGCCGCTAACAACCTGAATATACGCCCCTGCCTTTGCCCTCCCCATCCAAATGCTAATGTTATTGCTTCTGTTCGTAAGCCAAGTGCATTTTCATTTCCATTTCCTCGCGTTGTGAGTTTTGCTGCTGCTTGCCTCTGCTGCTGCTCATAATGCGGAAGATGGCACCGACTCTGAACCGCTTCTCCGCCGCCCCTCACCGCTTCGTTCCGTTCCGTTCCGTTCTTGCGTCGCTTATCTCCATGCTCAGGTCTTGAGGTTTCTGCGTTCTGTACTTTGGGTCGGCAAGTTTTTAACACAATTTAGTGGCTGTGGCGGGCTGATGATCGCCAAGGGTGCCAGCTAAAGAAAGAAAAGTGACAGAGTGGCCGGGGAAGGCAGTGTGAAAGAGCAGAAGAAGGGGAAACTTGGTTTCTATATGTATGTGCAGGTATATGTATAACGGCGCTGTCTTCTTCGGTTACTAGCTGGCTTCAACAAGTGCAAGAGCAAACAAATTTGAATCTCATTTACTTTCATTGTAACTACACACACACACACACACACACAGATACACAACAAGAGCTTGACAAAGATGGATGCATTAAAGTGGATAAAGAGGCAAAGCGTTGTTGAGTAAGCCAAAACCAGAAGTAGAATCCAATCACGCTGCCTGTAAATGCTCTAGAAATACACTTTGCCTTCTTTATCAAATGCAAGTTAATGTTTGTTTATTTGTTTGAGACGCGTGTCGATTGATGATAAACCAAGTGTTAGCTAGATTGGTGACTAATATGACAAAAATGATATTATTGTTAACAGATTATTATTGCAACGTTATAGAGTCGAAACATGTTTTAGCCAATTATACAGATTATTATGACGTTTTCTCAATAGCATTTTGTAATTAAACTGATGAATTTAAAACAGATTTTCATAAAGATTGAATGCTCTTAAAACAATAAAATGAATAAAACAGTTAAATATTTTGGTGTTAGGGGAAAATCAAGTATACAACTGAAAGAGCTTAAAGAGTCTTTAACAAATTGTGAACTAGTTAACTATGATTCTCGATTGATATACTTTATTCCGGCCTCAGGCTATGACTTTGACCACGCCAACGGTGTCTTTCATCCTTTATTCGATTAGACGAAATTGTGAGTGTAGTTTTTTAATTAATTTTCTACTACTACTTGCGAGATTTAAGTTAAAATGTTGGATTAAACATAGTCACAAGCAAGGTAAGAAAGATTATAGAGCGAGTGCCACTCAAAACAAGCCACCCTCATTTGTTTTGTTCCGGTTATATCTTCTTGGTAGTGTGATTGTGTTTACGCCTGTGTGTGTATGTGTGTGTGTGTGTTTGTGTAAAAAGTCATTTAGGAAAATTACACAATCATTTGTGTAGTCTTGTGGATTTATTTTTGTTGTGACTTTCAAGTACTTACAAAAATACAAACAGAACTGAACTGAACTGAAATTTAACTTGTTGTTGGCTGTTTTGCTTTTAGCCATTTAATTTCCCCATTTGATATTGTCTTCTTTGCGTAACGTCAACAGCACAGCTAGCGTCGCAGTCAGCGTAGTTGGCAGCGGCTTCGTTTGCGCCTGCGCGCATTTTAAAATTGCTTTTGGAAAATTTGTTTTTTGTAATTGTTGTGGGTTTTTATTATTTTTGTTATTTTTTATTTTTTGTTAGTGGTGCGTTTTTACTACTGTTGTTATTGTTGTTCTAATTTCTTGGTGTGTGTCTGTTTGTATGTGTGTGTGTATTTGTTGATGATGCAATGACGCTGCGCTTGGCAGCTGTTGCCCATGTCCGTCTGCCAGGTTCTCTCGTTCCGACCCTATCTGTGTGCGTCTGTCTGTATGTGTGTTTGTGTGTGTGTGTGTGTGTGTGTGTCGGGATTGAGCAGCTTGTTTATAAGGTCCACGAGTTCGAGTATTTCCTGCACTTCCGCAACTCGGATGCAGAGCAGAGAAGTTGCTTTATTTCCATTCTCATTCCCGTTCCCATTCACAGTGGCAAACAATGCTCTACGATTGTTGGCAGTTTTTATATTTTTATTTTATTTATTTTTTTTTACATTTTCACTCCAAACTTCTACCTATTTGAGCTGTGACAGGTGCTGCTGAATCTACAACTAGTCACAGGCAACCTTACAATTTCCATTTCAGCCCCCCAAATAGGCATCCATTACATCCGGTTTCACACAATGTCACATTATTTAATGACCGATAAGATAGTAAAACAGATTTAACGTTACGTTCACAGCTGAACTTTATTGCGCGATAAGCTTTTTGGTTGGAATTGGTTGTATTTATGTATTTGGTAATTGGCTTTGCTAATTTCACACCTCCAACTTTGGCCCGGTTAGAACGCCTCTTGGCCGACTTCTTGAGCATCTATTGCTGTTTAGCTTCTCTTTTTCATTCAGTTTGCAAGTTTTGTGGTTCAGTTTTTCTTACAATTGCCGCACTTGTCAGCAGCAGAAGCGACAGTTGGGGCGACAACATCTTTTAGTGGCTTGCTCTTTATTTCCCTACTTGCTTACTATTTTCACTGCTCCTCTCCGCTATCCCTTTGCCATCCCTTTTTGATTGCTATGCGCGCTGCGTAGAACAAGTGGGAGCTTTGTTTGACAACAACAACAACAACAACATCAGCAGCGACAGCGACAATTACAATAACAATCACAGCATTAGCAGCAACTGGTACAAAACAAAACACACACAAAAAACGTTAAGTTTACACGACTTCCAACCGCCGTCAGCTTCACCTGTTCTTTGTTCGCCTTCACCCTTCTCCTCTTCTTTCCCCTTATCTATATTCTTCTTCTTCTCCTCTTTGCCCTGCTTTGTGGGCTTGACATTTGACAATAAAGCAAATAATCATGGGAAAAAAGCTGAGGCTACCAACTACCGACTGTTTCTCTGTATTTGTGTACATATATGTATGTATGTATGAGTCAGTTGAATGTTTTCATTTTCGTTTACTACCGGTTAACCGGTTAATTGATCTTTATTTATAATTTCCTCAACAACAACAATTATGCAATGCCCAACCATATTCTAATCAAATCAGTTTCTTGGTACCTTGCCATTTTTGTATTAAGGCAAGGTCAGGAACTGTTCATAGGCGACAAATTGCCAAAAGCAACGACTACTTAATGAACTCTCTAAGTGGCATTGTTTAGTTGAAGCTAATTATTTATACAATGCTGTCAATAGATATTTGATAATATTCAGCATTATATTGACTAACGTGACTTTTATCACGTACTTAAACTAGTTGTAATTGTTAGAAATAGTAATCAATTGAATCGATGAGTCTTATCTTTTTCTGTTTTATCAAACGACCAAAATCACATAAATACCAATTTGAACCGTTCAAAAATTTAATTGCAATTATAAAGTTAAATCGACCGGATTCGTAAAGGATCTTGCTCAGTGAACTCTTTGCACTTTCCTTATAAATATATTGTGTAAACATTAAAGCTCAACATTTTGTAAACACTTTTATTAAAGTGTTTTACGGTAAGGAAAATCGTCTTACGTTCAAACTTCCTACAAAATAAGTTATAATTTATACGTTTTTAACCAAAATTATAAAACATGTCGTAATGAAAAAAAAATTAATAGCTATAATATCTTGTAACTTGAAAGCATTTAAAAGTATTTAAAAACCTGCAAAAAAAACATTGCATTTTAATGCGAGCAAAATTCGCGCAATTTAATTCGAATTGTTTATTTTTCGAAATTCGAATGAGGCGCAACAGCACAACATTTAAGCATACAACATCAAGCTCAGACATCGAACTCGAGCCAATTACAGCGCAACAGTTCCTTTTCGAGCTTAACATATCCATTTCGAGTATAACATCGCAGAACATAACAGAATATGTTAATTGCCGTTTGAATTATTTATTGAATTTGAATTAATTTTGTAACTAGTTGTTTTTCCATTGTTGGGAGTAACATATACAATGTATAAATAAACTCCAAAAGTAAATTGTGAAACACTGAAAACTGTATTTCATATAGACCATTCTTTCGCATGCCATAGCAGCAGCAAATACTGCTAACGATCATAAATGTTCGGTTCGTTGTGTGGTTGCAATGCGTTGGCGGCTCGACATGCAACGCAACGTAAGCGTTTACGTGTCGAGTTACGTGCTGGTGTTAGTCCGCGGCAAACACTCAACGGCAACGGGTCAGATACGCGCGTGTCGGCAAACCGAAACAACAACAAAAAAAATAAAAGAAAAATCGGCGAAAGATACAAAAACATTTCAGAGACCGAAACCGAGGAGCATTGATAAAAATATTGAGTCGAGCCAACGCAAACCGAGACACTGAGGCATCGCGTCCATATGTATGTGGATTTCAAATTGAATTTGATTTGATTTGGTTTCGTTTCGTTTCGATTCGGTGCGTGAAATACAAAACAAAAAATACGAAATTTAAATCAAGATACGATCGCAAAACTTTATGAATGATACAATTTTTGTATGCAAAATATGATTTGCAAGTGCAAGAGTGAAAACAATTAATCACAAAAAGATAAGAGAATTTCGTCAGTTGGCGCAAAAAATATTAGAAAAGGACTTTCGCAATCCTGTTTAAATTCGTTTTTCAAAAACTGTTTAATTGATAAGCGAGGAGTGAAGTGACAGCATCAAACACAACAACAACAATTGCAACACGAGCAACTGCAGCAATTATAAAGGCAAAATCGTTTTTAGCTCCGTCCAGCAAACAACTGACATCGTCTGTCCACGCCTGATACATTTAAATATATATATACTTGTTTAATATATAATAATACGATCGAAATCGATTTAGTGTGTGCGTGTGCAATATTCATATAAATATATATATTTAACACTGTTGCGACGATCCTCTATATCAACACACATACACATAGATAGATAGACAGACAGACACATAAATATATATATATAAATATATATATCTATCATATATATATATCTAGGCAGAGTAGAAGATATATGCGTATGAGGCTGAACGCGGCGCACTCTGCTCTGCTTTTTTTTCTTTTATAATTACTTTTGTCTAAAATTAGAAAACGTGTGTGTTGTGTGCTCGGTCGGGTGTATGCTCGTTGTGCGTGCGTGTGTGTGTGTGTTTGTCTGGCTATATCAACATCATCATCATCGTCATCAGAGACACACACAGCACCTCTGTGTGTGCATGTGTGTGCGTGCGTGTGTGCTTGTGTTTGTGTGCCAGAAAACACTCGAGACAGTGAATCAGGCAAGCGACTACAGCTACAACTACGACAACGACTACGGACTACGGGCTACGTCTATATAGACAGATCGCGTATACGGGGAGACAAACATTAACATTATCGAAATATCAAAAAGCAGAGGAAACAGAAAGAGAAATCAAACATAGATACGCGCGCAGCGAGGATTACAATTACAACAGCAATAACAACAACAGCAACAACAACAAGAACAAAAACGAACGAAGAAGCGTCGCTTCGCACGCACGAGCTAAACGAAGCAAGCAATCGGCAAAAGCCGACGGCAGCCGAAACTAGCCGACACAAACAGCTCGAACGTATCGCACACGAAACGCGCGCGCGCGTGAAAAACATCGTGAAAAACGCGCAACAGCAATAGCAAAAGCAACAGCAACAGCAAACGGCAGCAACAACAAAACTTTAAATCAAACGCCACGCGACGACCTTAAGTCTACGTCTACTCAAGAGTTAAGGGGGCGTGGCCAACGAGTTCAGTGCGTCGACTCCCAAGGCGCTCAAGTGAGACGCGCGAATGCGATTGCCAAACGGCGAATTAAATGAAATCAAAACAATTCTAAAAGTGCAGCAAAAACTTCAATAACAACAACAACAACCATAACAGAACGAGCTAACGAACGAACGAATCGCAGCAACAATAACAATAACAATAACAAAGATACCAGCAAAAAAAATTATTTATTTCTAAAGATAAACGCGTATACATTTTTTTGCATTGCCAAAGCAGATGATTGGGCCAAAATGAGTCATCAGCAACAGCCACAGCAAGAACAACATAAACAACAGCAACAACATAAACAACAACAGCAGCAACAGTCGAAAAAGATATCAAACTGCTCATAAAAATATTATGCTAGAAATTGTCAAATATTGACTATCTCTTCCTCCCTCTCCCCCCCTATCTCGTTCAATCTTTCTCAATATCAATCTTTCTCTCTCACTCTCTCTATCGCGTGCGCGTGTGCTCTCTGTCTGTGTGTCACTCGGTTCGATCGTTCCTTTTCTTGTGTTGCGCCTCACTCATTGCTGTCGCTCAAAATGCTACGAAACTATCGAAAGTATTTGCAGGATAAACGAAAATACGATAAAGCACAGCGACGACGCAGCGGCGGCAACATTTGCCACGATTAGGCAAAAGACAGCTAGAGAAGAGCTAAGCAACAAGAAGAAGCAATCGCAGCAACAGCAGCAACTAGCAGCAACATCAACTCACAATCAGCGACTGAAAAGCGATAGACAGCAATCGATTGTTGATTTGTAAATAAAGCTAGGGCAACAGCAAACAAACAACTTTGGAGGACGCCATGTATGCGCAACATGTGCGCAAATGGAGTCTAAAAACGCAACCGCAACTAATGCCATTGATATCGCTAGCATTCTACGTCAGCACAATGTTGCTATTGATCACATGTGCGACGACACCAACTACAGCAGCTGCAGCAGCAGCAGCAGCAACCACAACAACAAACACACAGCGGCAGCAGCAGCAGCAACAAAGATCATGGGAATCAGAAGAAAGCAGCTATTACATTGCACTGCCACAGCAACAGCTGGCGGACAATGGCAGAGGGAGCAGTGAAAGCGTCGGCAGCAACATCGACAACAATATTTTAAGTAGGCTGCTTCAACGGCCTAGCAATAGTCTTAAGAGTACTAGCAACATTAAGTTAAGGCCTGAAACAGTATTCGATGCGCCTGTACAGCAACAACACCTGCAACAACAGCAGCAACAAGAGCAGCAGCAACACACTGCTGCGGTGACAACGCAACAGTCACAGCAACAAGTTCCAAATACGCTAATAAATAGTCAAATATATACATTATTATATAATGGCATTGCGCCCAGCGTTTTAGCAAGCAGTAAAACGCGACGACATGCGCAACAGCAGCAGCAGCAGCCGCAGCAGCAACAACAGCTCAGCAGTAACTCTGCGCTGCAAGAGGCAGCAACAGCTGCTTACAACAGCACAGCAACATCAACATCAACATCAACGCATCGCTATCTCATTGAGTCCTATGAAGTGGCAGAGAGCAGCCCAGATCCGACGGCGAGAAATCGTCGCGACTTTGGCAATAGCAATAGCAGTAGCCAACAACGCCAACATCGCAGCAATCTTGCCGGCACTCATCGCAAGCAGCACCAGCAGGATAGACGTGAGGAACGCAGCCAGCGTCAAAAACAGCGACAACAGTCATTGCAGCGTCGCAAACATCCTAACAAACATCGAAGATACAAGCAACCCTATTGCTCCGCCCACGATCCTGCCCAGCTGGCGTATGTGGCGCCCACCGTTTTCAGGGGCGTCTTCACCTCAATGACAGCGGATCGCCGAACGAACTTCTCGGCAACGATGAAGGTGCTCGAGGTTTACAAGCATCAGCGGGATTTGCAGTTGCCACAGCTCGTTCGGTTACAGTTTGCGTTAAGCAACAATAGCGGCGAGTGTGATATCTATCAGGAGCAATTGTTGCCGCGGGGTCTCGTGCGTCGCAATAAACTGGAGCAATCCTCAGACATCAGCTACATGATGTTCGTTCAGCAAACGAATCCCGGCAACTTCTCCATCCTGGGTCAGCCCAAACGCGTCACGGATCGGGTGATTAGATCCGTTAAAAAAGCTGTGAAAGAAAATTACGGTGAGTTACATACCAAAAAATTACACATACAACATTCAAATAATTAACTAATATAACTTTAAAGCTGCGATAGATGAAGCTTAATATAGGAAATATAAATCAATTATTGGGATGCAAGTCTGAATAGTTTTTTTTAGGTCTTCGCAAAGCAATTAAATTTGAATTTAAACTTAAGAATTAGACAAGTATCTTATAGATGCATTTTATCTATTTCTATTATACTCTTCTTTCCATTTGTCTGGCCAACGTTGTCTCTGCGTGGTAGCCGCCTTTTTCTACCAATTTTTATTTTTCGCTGTTTTATTTGTATCTTTTTTGTTGCTGTTTAATGAAAATTTACCTTATTTTTTATGCTGAATTTCTTATTTGCCAACTTCACGCTCTGCTAATATCCACTAGACCGAAATAATTTTATGCAACACACACACACACACAAGCTCTCTTACACACTCACACATAGAGTTGGAACCGTCGCACATGCGCCGACGATTGCAATTTTCCATTGTAGGCTTTTGTTATTGCTACTGGCGCTGTGCTGCTGCTTTTTCTTCTGGTTCTTCTTCTTCTTCTACAATTTGGCGGCTGGGCAGCAACAAGAAAAGCTCAGCTCTAGAATTGATTGTTGTCTGTTGCTGCTGCTGCTGTTGCTAGTTGCACATTTTAATTAAATTCGCATTAATTTTGTGCTGCTCCCCAAGTTGGAAAAACTTTGAAAACTCATTTCTTCTGGCCTTCGTCGCTGTCGCTGTCGTCGTCGCCATCTGCAGTCGACCTTTGCGGTTGGCTCACCCAGCCCTAAGCAGTTTTTGTTGTTGTTGTAATTATTCTTGCGTTGCGGTTCATGACGTTTGCTTTTGCGTCTGTAAAGCGACTAAGTGTGCCCAACAAGATCCCGACTTGAACAATATACATAAGTATATTATGTATAAGTATGTGTGTGTGCCTGTGTGTGTGTGTTTGTATGTGTATGTGCCGCCGCCTTCGCTTGTCGCTGTATTTTTTTTTATTTTTTTTTTATTGTCTTTTGCTCGTCTTTGCTTTGTTTCAACGCGGTCGCAATTAGATTTTTAATTCATTTTTTTGCTGCTGTTGCTGCTGCGTCTTCTTTGGCTTCCGTCATGGCTGTCGCACACACACACACACACACGGAGTAAAAGAGAGCGAGAAAGGGAAGAGGCAGAGGCAGAGGCAGAGAGCAACCCTTTTTTGTATGTGATTAAAACAAAAATCAGCTGCAATCAGCTGTTCTCTTAGCTTCACTTCCAACCTTATCCCCACACTCTTTCTCAATCTTAAACGTTCAAAACTTGTGTTTATTTACTTTTTTTGCTGCTGCTGCTGCTGCTGCCCTCTGCGCTTGCAATTGTTCCTTAAGCTTTAGCATTAATGAATGGAATACACACACAGGATATTTACTTTTACGTTCAGATTGATTAATTTTGCTTTGGACGCTTTTGTTGTGCTCGCTTTGTGAGTTGCAAACGCAGCAAAATGACATTTGCATCTGCTTCTTTTTTTTCTTCGATTTTATGACAGTTGATCGAAAGCTGACACAAAACCCAACTCAGACACTAAATGCATACTAATCTATGATCTATATAAACACCACTACGCCCCTTTGCGTGATTCAGCAGCATTCACTTTAAAGCTGCAGATTTGCATATGAATCAAATGAGCTCATAAAACGAATCAATCTCTCGCTGTTGATCGTCGATCGTCAGCAGTTGTCATAAAATTCAAGCTAAACAATGTCATAGTTTAAAACAGCAACAGAAAAATATCCAAAAACAGACAGAGTCAAAAGTCATAAACATTTTACAAGGAAGCTCGAACCAGTCCAAGCCATGTTAATCATACGCAGCGTGTGACGTGTGTAAAATAAACCAAACAAAGTCTCTATGCTCTGCTTAAAACTAATTAGAATGCCATTGATCTTGAATGAATCGGTATTTTCATGAATTGACTGGTCAAAATTACTGTCCAATTTGCACCCACGCATTAGAGTGAAGAGCAACAACAGCAACCACAAAATGTGACTTCTTATTAAAGGCTATGTGAAAATTAAATAAAAATAAATGTTTAATTCTTCATGCTTCTCTTTTCTACTCATTTCATTTCATTTTGTTTGAGATTTTTCTTTATCTTTATTTATGCGGCTACCTTTTGTTGCTGTTAGTGTTGTTGCTGCTGTTAAGGTGTTAAGTAAATTAGCTGCTCATAAAACATCATTTGCCTTTGTGTGCTCGTCGTTACCAGCAGCATCAGCAGCATCAGCAGCATTGATAGTTGTTGTTTTTGCTAGCTGTTGCTGGTTGTTTGTTTTGGTTAAAAGCGGAGACAAACTGGCAGTGCTCGAAATGCCGCCAAGCGTAGACCCAAACAACAGCTGTGACGACAGCAACACCTTCAATCAGTGCAACCCTTCTTCTATCTATTCACAATCTACATATGTATGTTATTATATAATACGTATAATACCCCAGTGCAACATTGAAAATCACTTTGCGGTTTTATGCTTTTTGTCACAGCGCCAAAGAATACTAAACTAAATACATAATAATACCCAATGCAAACAAAGATTGCAGTTGCTTTTCAAACCTTGACTGTGAGTCTCAATTTACCGAGTGTGGAAAAAATTAAAAAAAAAAACAACTAAACAAAAAAAGCTAGCTTAATTTTCTTTCCTTCACTCTCTTTGTGACTACTCTGGTTGCACTTGTCGCCTAGCAGCAAAATGTTTAGCAAGCGATTGCACAAGCGGAAAACGATTTGACAACAGCAACAGCAACAGCAACAATAGAGACAGCAAGAGCAACAATATTATTTAGGTCAACGCCTACGTTGCAGAGACAAACTTACTCAACGGCACCCACAATTCATCATCTGTGGGCCTGAGTGTCTGCTACCTGGTCAGAAGAAGATTTCTGTTTTGGCGCTGCTCATTTAGCGTCACGCCAGACAAGATTCCAACATACCAACAACAATAACAACACTAACAACAACGACAACTGCGATGACTGTTTTTTTTTTTTTTTTGGTTTTTGGTAATTAAGTATGAATGCCGGCGCTAGACGCACCAAACCAAATGAACAACTAGTCAAGAGAGAGAGAATGAAAGAAGGCGCTGCTTCGGGGGCACCAGTTAAGGTGGCGACATATCGGGAGGTGGGGTACCTCATTGGTGGCATTACCAAGGGGCCGTTTGGCATGCGGGAAATAGAAAATTGTTGTTTTATTTTATATAACTTTTTTTTCCTGTGAACGAAATAAAATGAAATTTTCAAATGGCATCGCATATTGCTGCTGCTGCTGCTCTGCTCTGCTGGCCACTTGCCGCCACTTGCCACTTGCCGCCAGCCGTTTATGAGTTTAACGCTATTTCTGGCCCCGCCGACAGCAACAACAGCAATGGCCAGCTGAAAAGCATTTCTCGACTATAGGAAGACATCGATGTCGTCGCCGTCGTCGTCATCAGCTCTGCCCTTGCCAAAAAAATATGATGCTTGTTATATGTACATACAGCTCAAACCCATCTACAGACTATGCCTGTAATTCGCATTTGGAAATCAGAGACGAGCGCATCTCATCACACAGTGCATCCGCACAAGATACCTACGAGCATACATTAGTTTCCCCCTCGAGTGGCGCTAATGGAGATGCACAACTCGTCATCAATGACAGCTACTGTTCTTTGCGGGTCTCAAGTACTCGATTTCACTCGATCTTAATGGCCAGGCACTCAAACACAAATAGCATTGAAGCATCCGTCTTAGACTCGCCGGCCAGCGGATGTGACATAATCCGACAATCCAATCCGCAATCCAAACCCATTCCGGGCTATCCACTCAGCTCGAAATGCATATAACGCATGGCATTCATAAGGTCTAGTTTGAGATTCAGATCTGTGTCGGAGATATCAAAGCAAAAGCATACGGATGCATACCCCACAGGTGGCGCTTCCCCTTCAAAAGCTTTAAAAACGCCAAGCACCGACTTTGGAATGCCTTTCATACAGCAAAAAATCAATCGACTTAAAGATATTTTGACGATTTTCGCTTATAATATTTTTAACGAAAACATTCTTAAATGTTTATTCTAGTTATTTTTTAAATATATACAATACAATACTATATTTATGTAGAGTTATTTAGTTAACATTTCTATATGTATTTCAATCTATACTGTTAGGTAAAATTTGATTAGATTATTGTATGGCTTGATTAACATAGGCAGATTTCTTATACATGCAAATATAATTTCTTTAAAAAGCTAAAATCTGCCATTTCACCTCTATTTAAAATGTTACAAATCACGTCAAATGTGCTTAAGACTTTGAGAATCTTTGGTTTGGCTTAGCTGAGGTTATGGCCGAAATGCCGTGCCTCAATTAGAGGGTCTGAAATATTTTTGCGTTAATTTTCGCGGCACTTGCGGCACATTCCAAATAAATAGCCAGAGCAGCTAAGATAAATGATAAGATGCGTGCTAGTGTTGTTGTTGTTTTGGCTGTTGTTGCTGCTTTTGGTGGTGCCACTAATTGTTTTGCTTGGCTGTTAATTTCTGCCCGCATAAACGCATTGCCCTGGGCCAACTTCTG
Organism: Scaptomyza caliginosa; assembly: GCA_035044725.1. NCBI lineage: Eukaryota > Metazoa > Arthropoda > Insecta > Diptera > Drosophilidae > Scaptomyza > Scaptomyza caliginosa. Next base: position 21,391 of record JAWNNR010000895.1, on the reverse strand, counting down.
CTCCACAAATGCAACCCCTTTGACCCCTGCCCCTTGCTCTGCTTCGAAAAACGCTTCAACAGTTGCGCACGCGGCCAAGATTAATGAATATACCAAAAACTGAACTGAAACGAAACAAAACTACTCGCAGCTTATTGAAATTGATTAATTTTTGAGCGGTGAGATATTTGTATGTATGTTTGTGTTGGTTGTCTTTGGGAAATCGTTTCGTCTAGTTTCATTATAAGTTTCCCATGGTTAACAATTTGCAGGCTTAATGATCGAACTAACCGTTTTGTTCTATTGCCCACAATTCACCCTTTCAACTTAAAGACTGCAATTTGCGTTGGCGGCTTGGCCACTTTGAACTTGCTGCCATGCTGCTAGTTGAGAAGCGATCGAAGAGGGGGAGCTGAATAGTTATAGGCGTGTCAGCTATTTTTTTTTTGTTTTTTTTTTTTGGTCCATTTGACCATTTAGCGGAAATGCTTAACCAAAACAAGCAATTGAGACAGAGACAGAAAGAAACAGTGAGCGAGAGGGAGAGATGCATATAGAGGGCAGCTGCAAATGTTGCAACATCGGCAAAGTTGTTCACAGTTGTTGTTGTGCATCTTAATTACGCATTAATTACATCAAACATTAATAATACGACATGGGCCATGGTTGTATGGAACCTGCAGCTCATCTATCTACTTCAGGGGCAGGCAACACCTTCCTTGGCTATCGCCCGTTTGCCACTCCCTTTGCCTTGCCACATCGTGAACGTTGGCTGCCCTGGCAAGTTAAAAAATTTGCCTTTGATATGCGGCTGCATGTTGTTGTTGCACGGATTCCAGTTTGTGGCACATGTGTCTGCCTCTGCTCTGTGCTACATCTCCCGCTGCTGCCAGGCAATATTTTCTTTTTAGCTGACGATTTAGTCGGTTTCACGATCATAATCGCATTGCTGCTTCTGCTTCTGCTTTGGCTTCTGCTGTTGCTGCTGTTGATGCCGCTGCTGATGATGTTGTTGGCACTTAAATCGCTTAATCTGTGCGATTGAATTGAGTTCTTAACTTGTTAATGGAATTGATAGAAGCACTTCAGCACTTGGCCAACTACTACCACCATTGCTAGTTTGCAGTATGCATGTAAGCATTTGGCTCTTATGCATCATAGTCAAGGGCGCCGAGATTGCTCTAAGCTGTTTACCTGCGTGGGAAAATCTTTGAGTTAGGGGCACACTAGGCTAAGCTGCATGCAACAGGTAAGGGGCGGCACACACGCACACACGCACACACTCATACAAACTGGCAAAATGCTGTTTGCCACATGTTTGGCCGGAAATTCCCCGCGCGCCTTTTTCACCCGCCTCAACCTGAGCTCTCTTTTATGATGAATTGTTGCTGAATTATTGTCACTTGGCGGGTTTTTCCGGTGGCCGCACTGCCCCGGAAATTCCAGCGCATGTGCAACATTTTGCGCTTATGGAAATTATATAAAATGTGTATTATTAAATTTGCCAAATTGCATCCAATCATCCAACAGCAGCAACATTCAAGCCGGCCGGCAACCTGACCGTGTGCTACAAAGTAACACAACAACAGACAAAACAGAAAAAAAAACAAAAAAATTCAGCAGCAACAGCTTAAAATTGCCGCTGGACGCGGGCCACTCAGTGGGGCAAGCTGAGCGCGTGTTTGTCTTTTCGGTTCCCATGCTTTGTTTGTACACACACACACACACACACACACAGACACACACTAACACTTGAACACACAACTTTAAGTTGGATTTTTAGCAGCATTTTTGTGCGGCATTTTATTCGTCGCCGCTGGCTACAAATTTGCTGCTGCTGTTGCTGTTGCTGTTGGGTGCTGGTAGTGTTGCTGCTGCCACAAGCACTGGCACCATTGGCCACCAGCAACAGAGCACCAACCTTGTGCACCAAAAGCGATTTAAATGGTATTTAAATGTGTCTAAATGTAATTTTTGTGCTTTTAATGCGCATTTTTGTGTTTTAACTTTTAGTTTTTATTACTTTTTTGTTGTTTTTAATTTGGCGAGCACTTAAACTGCATTTATAAATGAAAAGAATAACAAATGTTTGACATAATTGAGCTGCTAGCCGGATTCAAGGACGCTAGCAACATGTTGCTTACTCAGCGCTGCTGTTTGCAACATGTTGCTTATCATTTGTTTTTGCCCCGCGTCCATTTCAAAATATTTTCACACACAAAATTATTTCAACTTACCACCAGCCGCTAGCTTAATAACTGGCAACTTGTTGTTACTGCTGCTGTGTGTGTGGCATGCAGCAGGGGCAGCAACAACAACAACAGCAACATCAATAGCAAACAAACCAACAGAAACGGCAACTGTTTTTTGCTTCCAACTCCTGGAACAACAACACACAAACAAACACACACACACACACACACACACTTAGAGGAGGTACTAGCAAATAGCAACAACTAGGCAACAACAATCCAGCTTGACCAGGTCGCATAAAGCATAAGCATATAAAAAGCGCTAACCAACAGCAACAGCAACAAAAACAACAACAACAAAGTCGAAAAAGTCATTATATGCGACGCCGACGTCGCTGCTGACGTCAATGGCGACTTTGGCTTTGGCTGCGACACATTTGTTTAAATAACAACAACAACAATTGCTGCTGCTGCTGCTGCTGTTTGTTGCTCGTTTGGTGGCTGCTGCCGCCGCAATTGCTGCTGTTGTTGTTTTTATTGCCGCAGTTGGAAAATGCAAGCAGCAGGAGTCTGCAGCAAAAAGAGCAAAAGCAAAGCGCGAAAGCGAGAGCGAGATAGAAATAAAGTCGCTTGGGTGTCTTGGATTTCCAGTTTTCGGTTCCCACAATGCAAAATTAGGTACAAAGCGTCGTCCCCCATGACGTAATTAGCATAGAGCAGTTCGAGCAATCGTCGTCGTCGACGTCGGGAGCCCATAAAACGAATTTACCGCACAACGCGCCAGACGCACAACAGAAAGAAGAAGGAAACAACACTAAAAAAATAAGAAGAAGTAAAAGGGGGAGGTTGGGTGAAGGAAGAGAAGCTGCAAGGTGGCAAAGCAGTCAGTCTGGCAGTCGAGCAGTCTCTCTCTCTCTCTCTCTCTCTCTCTCTTTGTAAGTCTGTCGGGCAGTCAGATGAGCCATTGCCATTGCGCATGTGTGGCGTGCGAATGGCGCAGCTGGACGAGAACGTTGTCATAACTCATGACATGGTGGGCAGCGGTAGCAACAGCAGCAGCGGCAGCAACAGTTGCAATTGTGTCCAAGTAGTTGTGTTGTCGTCATCGGCCTAAAATAAAAACATTCCGTTTAACGATCTTTATCGCTGCGATTATTGATTGTGTGCGGCGTTGTTGCCAGAGCATTGCTGATGCCAATGCAATAATGACAGCAGCAATCCGAATAGTTGGCTTTGCAACATGTTGCCAAAAACAATTGCCGTTCAATTTGTTTCGAGATTAACATGTATATATGAAAAGAGATTTGAAATTCAGATGCATTTATTAAAAATAATAATAATTAATTAAATTACAACTCAACAGATAAATATTTAACAAATATTTCCTGCAATCAGCTATAGTAAAACGGGGATTTACAGTACAAAAGGGGAAATCTTATCAGTAAAGCCTATTGAAAGTTAAGATAGAGAAATTATCTAAGTCACGTCGAATATTGTATACTCTTGCAAGCTATCTGCATTTTAATTGCTGCTCTTCCTATATACTTAAATATATATATTATCACATGGTAATATCATTTCGCAATAGCTACTTGTACAATTGAGTATCAATCAACCTTTAGACTTTAGAATTAGTCACAGGTGTCAATGCTGAAAACTGAGCGGGTAACAAGCTTCTGGCTATCTCTTTCTTTCTCTCTCGCTCTGCCTCTGTTTCTCTCTTTGCTTCCATGTGTCTGACAGCCTAACAGACTTTTCACTTCTTGTGCTTCTTCTTTTTTTCCGCCACTCAGCGCGCGCTTTCATATGAAATTCCTGGCATAGTTTGGCTGACAGGCCAAGTTTGCCTGACTCTTGTAGACTGGGCACTGGCTCCTTGCTGGCAGTTAGCCTGCCTTGTCCCGCATTGCCTGGCTGCCAACCACTTATTACGTAATTATTTAGCAACGGCAGCATCGCCCTGGGCACGTGTTGCCAACTGACTGGCAACTGGCAACTGGTAACAAAACTCTTAACTACCAACTGGCACTTGGGCACCTGTTCGTTCTCCTTCTTCATCTCCATCTCCATTTCCATCTTCAGCTTTAGCTTGAGCATCAGCTTCGACCTGAACATTGGCTTTAGCTTCAGCTATTTATGCTATAATTTCAGGCATGTAGCCACAGCAGTAGCAGCGGCAGCAGCAGCAGCAGCAGCAACATCAATTCAATTTGCATTGCATTTGCCTGCAGCTCAAGTTTTAGCAGCCGGATCTGATGCTCCTATTGTTGTTGTCGTTAAATTGCTTGCTTCTTGTTCGTCTTGTTGCTGCTGTTGTTGTTTTTTAATAACTTTTTGATAATGGGCCATATTCTTGTGGTGCCCCATTCTTTTAATCTTTATGGGCAGCCATGGCAAAATGGTTGCACTTCAGCAACTTGCACGTGCCGTCAGCATGAAAGAACAAAAGCTAAAAGAAAAATAAAACCAAACAAACGTAATGAGAAATGTGTGCTGTTGTTTTGTTTCACTGTCTGTTTGTTGTTAGTGTTGTTTTGCTGTTGTCTAGCACAAAGTGAGTTAACGGCGCTTGCCAACTGTTTTACAGTTTCTGCTGTTTCTGTTGTTTTTGCTGTTTGCAATTAAGCCCAAAGCGTAGAAATTTTGATCGTTTCATAGACCATAAAGCGCTCGCTACGCTCTCACTAGCCCACTAAAAATGACGACGAGGCTGCCAAAAGCAAACGGTGCGTATGAGCAATGTCTTTAAATACATACATACATACATACATACATACATACAGACAAGCATACGAACATGCTGAACAAAAAAGTGACAGTGTATGTACACCCAAAAAATTATCCACTACAATTTAATGACAATTTTCTGTGCTCATAAACTTGTTCCAGCTTTTCACTTTTGGTGTTTGTTTTTATTTTCTTTTGTACGAGCATTTTGAATATTATGAAAATTTTGCTTGCTAGTTTTATTTGCTTAAGAAAAAAACTTAAATATATAGAATCTTATGTAGATATTTGCTTGGCATTGTGTCAACTGTCAACTGGCCGCAAATTGAAACTCACGAATTCCACTTATCAATGTTTTTATTTTTTGTCACATAATTTTTCATCATTTTGATGACATTTATCGACTACTTCTTAACAGCCATTTTGATTGTTTATTTATGCGTCGCGGCGTCTTATAATTGCAACATTAGTTAATGCGTTTATAATGCCAAAAAGTAACAATAACAATATTGTGACTGTTGGCGCCTTTTAAACAATTGACGGGCCAATTCCCACGCTGCGTAAGAAATAAATTTTGAAAAAAAAAAAATTGGTACGCTCCTCTGTACATTTTAATGATGCCACCACAAATGAAACGAAAGAAGCTGAAAAGAAGCAAAATACCAAAAATGAAATAACTTTGAAGCCGCCGCATGGACGGCCAAGTAATTTTCGCTGCTGCTGTTGCTACTTTTGGGTTGTTAGGCGCCCCATTATAAATCTGCGCCAGTCTATGACAGTTTCGGGGCCCAAAATGTGACGCCAAAGTTTGCGTTTGCCTTTCGGATTTTATATTCTGGGGGCCATTGCTCGGCGTCTGACGCCTGTCGACGCTGACGTGACTGCAAATGAGCAGCGTGACAGGCAAAAACGATAGAGATAGCTATAGCACAATGAGAAAGAGAGAGAGAGAGAGAGAGAGAGAGGAGAGAGCACATGCGAAAGCAGTTCAAAGTGGGTGCTTCAAGATCTCGTGATAGGCTTATCGGCATGTGCATTGCTTAGATAAGATCTTATTTTGTTTTTCCAGAAATCAAGTGGCAAACTTTACGCCGATGACGTATTGAATTCTTTCACATGGCGCCCATGTGACGTATGCGTAATGTATGACAAATAAGCCATTAGTTAACGTTTGTCCATCAGTTAGAAGTATTTATAGGGTATAGGAAGTTATATTGATTAGACCTTACGATAACCTATCGCAATGCACTTAAATCGATTAAATGCTAGTTTAACCAATCGATTTGGCATCAACTAACAGGCACTTATTTACACACTGATCTGAGTATCGAAGTAACTACTACCGGGTTTGTTGGCCGCATCAGGCTGCAACTGCAACCAAAAGTTGTTATTGTTGTTGTTGTTGTTGGTGTAGATGGTGTGTCTGTTTTTGTTGTCAGACGGCATTGCATCTTTATTTAGACACAACAATGTTGCATGTTGCGCGCTTTTCACCAAATGCGCACCTTGTCCACATTATTATGCAAAGAGGGTTGCACTACTTACCCAAAAATGGCCGTGGCTAATGATGATGATTGCCAGCCAGACTATAGCAGACATTCGAGCCAACTTTATTGCTGCTGCTGCGACTAGCTGCTTGTTGTTGCACTTGGCCAAAACGGTTGTGCGAGCAACTTGTTGCTGCAAATGTTGCCAACGATTGTTTATATGTCATTGGCAATTAGTTGTTGTTATAAGTACAAGTAGTTGACTCTGTGTTGTTTTATGTTTTTGTGGGTGTTTCGTTGTTGTTGTTGTTTATTATGGATTTTCTTGCTCTATGCACTATCTAAATATTTTGCTGTACAAATATTTTTTGGCAACGCTTGCCAAGAAGTGTAGCTAGCCTTAATTGCCACTAAGTATTTTTTCCACAGAATCAATGCATTTGTATATTTATACAGCAAATGATGATGGCAATGATTACAACAGGAAAATTCCAGCTCAAAAACTTATTAAATCGAGAGGAGATGCTCTCAATCCGCACTACGCCATGACAATATGATGAAATATTTATTTGAAATCTTTCATGTTTCATAAATTTATGTGCAATTTATTTATAAAACGAAAATCAACAACAACATCGTCGCGACGACAACGCTGACAGACGCTGACATAGACAGGGGAGCCACCCTACACCCTAAACAACCTACAGTCCCTAGACTACGGCCTGCTGCCCCATGTATAAAGTGTGCCTAATTAGAGCTGCAGCAACATCATATGGCGCCATGTTTGTTGGCCGAAACCAAAAAATAAGCAGAGCTGTAGGCAGGCAAGAGATCAAAGGGAAAGCTACAGAGGCCGTCTGTCGGCGCCGCCGATTGCGCAAAAAACAAAAAACATAACAAACCCAAACACTAGAGGCCGCCACCTTCAAATGTTCCACCTATCTTATTTGCTAAGCCCTGCGGGTGCATTATTATTGTTGTTCTTGTTGTTGTTGTTAGTGCTGATTCTTTTTGCATATCAATCAGTTAACACTGCAAGAATTGTTGCTGCTGCTGCTTCTGTTGATAATTATCAGATTGAAGATGGTGTTGAAAGTACAAATTGTGAGCTGTTATCAGACTTTGGAGCATTGTTATTGATATGAAATCAATTAGCAGGCAGCGATCTGGCCACCAGAATCCCCTTCGCTCCCTGTCTTTTCACTAGAATTTGTCAAGCTGTGACTTTGATCTGCGGAAATGTTTCGGCAGCAACAACTTTGAATTTGATTTGAAAATACATTCAGACTACATGCAGACTCTACCCTTTTCCCTCACCCTCTCCCTCTCTCCCCACTCTGCGCTACAGAAAAACACACACACACGAACTATTGCCAGCAAGCAAGAAACACAGTTCCTACAGGCTCTTTATTTATAGCACACCGTTTTTATGCTCCATTTCAATGGGCCGACGCAGACGGCGCACGTCGCCTGCCGTTTTGCCCCTTTGAAGATTGCTCACCCTACCTACGCTCCCTACGCTCTCCACCACCCCTAGCAAAACCCCCATTGGGCGCTGCCTAGAGCTAACCACTTGATTGCACTTTTCGTAGCATAAAATATAGATTTATATCTGCGGCCAAGCAAACGAAAGAGCTAAAAAGTTTCCAAAAAAAACAGGGGGGTATATTTTTGAAATACCCAAACCGAATACATGATAAAAGAAGAAATAAGTAGAAGAAAAAAAACGATATTAAATTGATTTCCCCACCCGCGCAATGGCCGACAATGAAGCGCCATTGAAGCGCAACCAAATTAATCTTTCAACGACAATTACAATTAATTATAAACGCCCCCGTCGACTCGGCCGCAATGAGATCCAACAAGCTGAACCACAAAAGCCTCAACGAAACACAAATGTGCTATGGGCTATGTATACGTGTGTGTGTGTGTGTGTGTGTGTGTGTGTATGTAAATCGACAGCTGTTGGTCGATTTTAGCTTCTGGCCATCGAATTGAAAAATCGATTAAATATTTGAATACTCTTACATCAAAATGATAAAATTTATTTAATAATTAGGATCCCTGTAAGCTTTGTGGATTTTCGCAAAAGTTTTGCCACAACTTGCTTCAAATAAACAGTTTTGAAATAAGCTATGGCAAACGACAGCTCTGAATAGAAATACCCTTGGTCATGCACTTTCTTTTGGCCAAGTGCTCCCCACACACTACATTATAATACAATGTAAACATTTTGGGGCGGCTGTTTTAATTTTCATCTTTCTTACACTTTGCCCCATATTAATAGGAATACAAGTGCATACACATACACATATTCTTACATTGCACGTATTCAAAATCCAATCTGTATCTATCCATCGAGCTAACTATCTATCAGTCTCAGCGCTCACCTAATTACAAAAAGATGAAAGCGCTACTTCTTAACTCCCACTGCGTTCCCTGCTCAACCAAATTTGAATCGATGTTAGGCCCACCCAGCACCCGAAAACACCTTGGCGTAGATTTTTCTGTTAGTGTTATTGTTGTTAACAGTGGCTACTTAATTTCGTATTAATAAACATCACAAATGTTGTAATCTGTAGTTTGGCACCTTATTTATTTGTTTTGCTTATGCTTTCGGCTCTATAACAAACATTCTGATTTCATGTATTTCTCTTCTTACTTCAATTCTTATTAATGGCAGACGATTTTTCGCAATGGTTTCAGCGTCAGTTGATTGACGAACTGTTCCACAAGTTGTTTAAACAAATGTTGCTTCTGCTGTTGTTGTTGTGCAATTTAGTGGCAGCTGGCAACACTGTGTTGTGTTTTTTTTTGTGGGTGTGGCAACTGGGGCCCGGCCAAACCTTTGACTCAGGGCAGCCGATTTGAAATTGTTTTCAAAATTGGGATTCAAATCGAAATCGGACTTCAGTCAGCCGTAACAATCTCACTGCCATACAGACATACATAACTGTAAATGTGTAGTAATTTGAATTTTATTCAATCGTATTTTTTGGGAATCACATTTTCAACACATTGTTAAAGTCGAACGCACACACACACACACAGTCAGGCAATGGAAAACTAAACGATCGAATGACATACCAAAAATATAAAATGATGAAAATGAGAAATTTTAAAGTGAACATAGGAAATTGCTGCCTCTGTCGGTCCAGTTCACAGGAAGGCTTCTGTATGTGTGTGTGTATGTGTGTGTGTGTGTGTGTTAAACAAGCACACATCAAGATAACAGTTCAAATGTTTTCATCAATTTTATACCAACTATTCATTTTTGGCAAACTTAGGGAAGAGAAAGAGAAAGAGCAATTCGTAGAAATAATTGATTCATGCAATTCTGAATATTAGAACTGTTCTTGTTTAGTTTTAGTAACAATATGATCTGGATCGAGTGAACTACTGAAAATAGATAGAAAATGCTTATACCAAAGATAAGATGAACTGGCCATAACTGTTACAGCAGTTGCGCAGTTTTCAGGCAAAGATTATGAAAACATTACAAGATAATAACTAAGAGCAACAATAACAACAACAAACAATAAATGAATACCAAGAAACAACAAATGGCTGACAGGCGTTCACAAAATATATGAGCGATAAACATTTCAGCGGCCAAAACAGAGCCGAACAGAAAGCGTAAACAGTAATGGGTTTAAACGATGAAGAAGACCAAAAGAAAAAATAAAGTAGACAAAAACGGATGCATTAAGGGAGCCAAATAAATAATAATAAATAAGAGCAAGTGAATTTAAATGCAAAAGCCAAAAATTGCGAATTTTCCTTTTTGAATACATTAATGTTTTTATTTTTTTGGCATTGCAATATGTATGTGTGTGTGTGAGCCAAGTGCCCAGACCATGAAGCAAGCCCTCTGCCTCAAAAGTTGCCAGTTGCCAGTTGCCGGCTTTTCATCTGGAATCCGACGCAGTGGCGCGAGCATTTTATGTGGCGTGTCAAAGAAATTTATTTTTGCGCACATTGCCACAATTTCCAAGAAGTCAACGCATTCGAGACGCAAGTGTGTGCGAGTGTGTGTGTGTGTGTGTGTAAGTGTTTGGATGGGAGGGAGGTATCTTATGCCTAGACAACGTTCTGACAAGATGCGATGAGTGCTTTTGAATTTGTTGGAAGAGCGCACGAATCATAAGCAAACCGAAACAAAATCATATAAAAAGGCCAACACACTTGGTTGCGTCATCCGTTTAATGGGGCGTATGATTAATTTTTCATAGTGTTTTCTCTCGCGAGTCTAGCTCTCTGATCAATTGTACTCCTAGTTGTAGTTGTAGTGGCAGTTGTAGTTGTATTGGCCGGAATAGTTTCCCATAGCAGAACTTGGCCAGCTGACTTTTCACTGCACATTTTCACAATTTCCACTCACCAGTTGCAGTTGTTGTTGTTGTTGTTGTTGTTGCCCACTTTGGACATTTAAGCCGCTTTTGGCATGCGTACAACTGGCGGCTTTTTCCTGCTATCCAGCTACAGCAACAATAACAACAACAACAACAACAGTTCAGCTCCAGCTCTAACTCTGTCTCAAGCTAGATGCAGCAGCAACAGCAGCAACCATAACAACAGCAACAGCAACAGCGACAGCGACACCGACGACGGCGCATAAATCAGCTGCTGCTGCGGCTGCGGCTGCTGCTGCTGTTGTGTAGGCGCGTTTCATGTAATCTGGCGGGTAATCCAAGTGGCCAAGCGTGAGAATTTTACTCATTGGCTTAACTGTGCGGCTCGAGTTCGCTGCGGTTTGGTTTATTTTATTTTATTTATTTATTTTTTTTTTTTGTGGCTTTGGCGAGCGACCGACTTCCGTATCATTTGTGTTCAATCAGCGAACATGCACCAAATTTCTATATATATATACATAGATATATATTTTGCCAGGTGCTGCAGCTGCAGCTGACACAGCGCCACCTAGCGGTGCTTTAATGCTTGTTGTTAACAACCATTGTAGTGGGTGTGAACCGAACCAGTTGAAGGTCACTTACAGCGGCTCTTACTCTCGACCATTCTTCAAGTTCGTTTCTTGTTGTTGTTGTGTGGGCGCGTTTAATGATTTTCCCACGCTGATTAGAAACACAAAAGCGAACATTTGTTGTTGCTGCGGCTTTTGGGCCAAAAGGATGCGCGCCAGCCTCATAGGCGGCTGACAAATGTCAGTGTCAGACTGATGCTAAAGCTAAAGCTGAAGCTGAAGCTGAGTTGAAGATGAAGTTAAAATCCCACAACGTGTCCAAGATGATCGTAGCGCGTGAGAGCTAGACTTTTCACCAACTGTGGTGCATCAGCTTGTTTTCTTGTAATGTGCTCATTTTCCTTATGCGGCTCACATTTGAGGAAAAATTGGGTTAAGTTTGACTTTGGCAGCTTTGTTTTGTTGTTTGCCATTGGCAATGGACTTGCTCTAGATCACAAACTGTTGATTATTATGATGATGATCATAACAATCATAATAATGCTCTGCTGCTGTTGTTCATCATAATAATACTGATGATGATCATGATGATCATGACAAAGTTAACAGCCTTGTGGCTATTTTTAGACCACAACTAACAACAACAACACAAGCAAAACACAACAGAGAAAAAGGGCGCGTACTCGATCTACAACTGGGCGATAAGCTGCCAGGCTCAGAGACAGAACTGCAAACTGCAAAAGAGAGGGAGAGAACGCTTAGTCATTCCACTTGTTGGCAGCTCACCCACGTAACTTAGCCAAGCGCTGACTCAAGACACAGACGTATGTCTCTGTGTATCTCTCTCTCTGTGTGTGTGTGTGTGTGTGTGTGGATTGGGTATTGGGGCTGGGCATGGGCAGGCAAAAAAATAATGTCGTCAGTGGAAATTGATCGATTTAAACGGAATTAAGATCATCGGGCAAGCCAAAAGGCAAACCTGACTCACTGACTTAGTGAACGACTATGGCCCAAAGAAGAGACAGTCAACCAATCGAATCTTAAGTGAAGTTGGGGCCAGTAGCTGCTAAGCTCCAGCTGAAAGAGTACGAGTGCAACTTAATTATGGCTTGTTTGCTTTACGGCCGTCTGGGAGGTGCGCTCTGTCATTGCCAAACAATTGCAATCGTCGTCGTCTTCGTCGTCGTTGTTGTTGTGGTTGTTGCTCCTTCTCCTACTGTTGTTGCCTGTGATGGCTATCAGCAATCAGGCGCTTTGTGTGCGCCAGGCAACAACAGCAACAGCAAATGCTGATGAACAGCAGACGCCGCAGACATTTAAATTGTCGCAAAGCAGCAACAGCAGTAGACTGACAATCGAAACGACTTTTGCCCAGTTGCATTTTGGCCAAAAACAACCACAACAACAGCAACTACAGCAGCAACTGTTTGCGATAAGCTAGCAACTTGTGCAGGAGTTAGAGAGATGAATTTTTTATTATCTGGACAGCTGCTTGGCCTTGGGCAAATCTCCCAACAAATAAAAAACACCACACAAACACTCACACAAACAAAAAAATCAAATATGAGTAAAGAACAAAATGAAAAGAATTCTTTTTAATGCATTTGTGTGGATTTTCACACGCTGTCGTCGGGCTAAAAAAAGTGTTAGTGTGTTAGTGTATTTAAGGCCATACGTTTTTGTGACGTACTTTGATGCTGTTCGCCTTACCAGGGCTGCTGCAAGGTCTTTAAAGACATGCCAAAAATTACTTAACAATAAGTTTTCAATAGTTTTTTTTATGTGAGAATACAATGTCAAATCAGAATAGGTTTAGATGAACGGAATGTGTAAAGAGCTTAAAGAATTTTATAAAATGTATTTCCACCCACAAAATCTTAACTAGTCTTTTATTATTCATATTAAGACCAAAGAACTATAAGATGATTAAATAATATAAACAATAATGCAGCCCTTGACGAAAATCGAAAAAAAAACAACAGCACTTTTTTTCTTCCTATCAGCATTATCACTGCCGCATTGTATTCATTCACACGCCCCCAAAACACGCACACACACTCGAGCACACACTGCAAACAACAATAATGAAAATAGCAAGAAAAGCCAAACGCTAAATGGCTGCAAAGAATGTTCTAACTACCGGATTTACATAGAATGACATTAAATATTTGCATAACATTTTGACAGTTTTGTGAAAAACATGCCACACGGTGGGCCCAAACAACAACAACAACAACAACAATCTAAACACAAACAGTAATCAGTTGTGGTAACTGCCACTGTGGAAGAAACTTATACATACTTAAACATACGTCATCGTCTTCTCGTCTCATTTAAATCACGTCATGGAAATTTTGTGACGGTTTCTTTAGATTTCTTGTTGGTTTCCTTCCTTGGTTTTTTTTCTTTCTTTTTTTATCAAAATGCGTTTACAGCAAACAACATGAATAAATCAATTGTGTTGTGTTTGTCAGCTTGTTGTTTGTGATTCTGTCCGTCTGCCGCTGTCTGTTTGTTTGTTTGCTGCAGCGCCAGCGTCACAGCTTCATTGCCTCTGATAACACGCCATGCAACCAGATTGTATGAAACAAATGGTGTTTACACCTGACAGTTATAAGGGTAAATAGGTTGTTTTTTGGTTTTGGATAAACAAAAATAACAAAACAAATTTTATATGAATTGATACTTGTTTTATCAGATATGACATTTTTAAAATAAAAAAAAATTTGTTAAATATTGTTGTTTGATTGTGAACTCAAGCTAAGTCCACAAAAATGTTTATCAGATAATTTTGTTTTACGTACCCCCAAAATGCTAAGCACGTGCTGGCATATATTTTCTAAGCAAATATTTAAAGTAATTATATTTATATATTTTGCCTGCTTTTGTTTGTCGCTTAAGTATTAGTTTACCAAAGAATCTATATACACTTAAACATGCAAAATTTGGCAAAAATCTTAAAAGATCCATTGTTTTTTTTCATTCAGCAGCAAAGTAGAACTTATCTTATTTATGTAAGTTATATTAGGTATTGTTAAAATGTAGTCAGAACTTAAATAGAGCAATTTGTATCCGTTAGAGTAAAGATATTCAGACATGCAAAAATAATTTTGTTGACTTAAGATAGCATTGGGTAATGAATGATATTTTTAGCTGCTTTTAACTGGTAATGCATGGCTTTAGCTTGACAATTCATGATTCATGGCCAAGCATCAGATATCAGAAACCGAGTAGAGCTTGGCGCTTATCAGCAGCGAGCAACAAACAGCTGTGATTCTGATAAGCCACCTGCAACGCTTGCTTGACATTAGTCAGAGGAACGTGAGAAACTATGCGCCAAGATAAGAGAAAAGGCCAAAAAGCAGAAAAACGCTAGTAGAAACCAAGCATAAGGCGTGCGGTTTATGGTGATGCTACAGAAGCTACTATTGCTGCCGTATAGCAGTAAGATACATTTGTAAATAGACCGATAGATAGATAGGTAGAAAGCTTGGGGATTGCTGCTCAACCGCTGGGCGAACAGATTTGCAAGCTCACGGCAAAAAATAGAGCAAAGAACGAAGACGCAGACGACGCGTTGCGGCGGCAAAACAAAGAAAGCAAATCAAATCAAATAAACAAAACAAATACCGAATGCTGCTGCTGCTGCTGCTGCGGCTGTAAATCGTTAATACAAAAAGAGGAGAGAAAAGAGTGAATGAGAGAGAGAGAGGGGGTGGATGGATGTGGTGGGGTGGAAGGAGGTGGCAGCTGCGAGCTGAATTTTCTTGGCATTTAGAGAGCAGAGGCAGCAGTTGCTGTTGCTGTTGCTGTTGCATGGGGCAGCGATCCACACTCACTTGACTTAATTAAACGGGGCAGGCAGTGGTATAAATATATATATGTATGTTCGTGTGTGTATGTGTGTGTGTGTCTAGGTATGTATAAATATGGGGCCGTCTATAGATGGCAAGGCGTAAAAAACGAGACGAAGTTCAAAGCGAAAAGCAGCGCAAAGTGCCAGCAAAGAAAGAGAAAGAGATCGAGATACAGACAGAGTGAGAGGGCAGCCATGTGTGTGTGTGTGTGTGTGTGTTTGCATTTGCCTGCTACTCACTTACTTATTTACTTACTTATCGCTTATCTTAGCGCTGAACGCAGATATTCACTGATTAGATGACGACCCTAACTAAGCAAGTTGTATTCAAATTTTTCAGTTGTTGCCAATTTGCAGTTAAGACAAAAACTAAGTTTGTAAAAACTAAATTCGATTTATTTACACCTTACAATATGTAAGATCCTATGAGATATGCAGAATATATAAATTTATTTGTTGCTTTTACTGTCTATTTGGCTTGAGTTGTCAGCAATCAGACAACGATGACAACCTTAACGTGAATGTCGTTGCTTCAAAGAAAATCACATTGCGTATACGCAATCTATGTGCAAATAAACAAGCAAAAAGCGACGAAACAAACCTGGAGAAAATCGACAGATCGCACAACGAGGCGACAATCATTGTGCATACATTAAGTTTCCCATTCGTTGTTGTTGTTGTTGTTTTTTTCCCTGTTTGCTTGTGTGTGTGTGTGTGCGTACTTTATTAGTTGTGCCAACCGTTCGCCTTCAAGACATTTTCATTGCGAACATTTTGGCCACACGTGCCGGCCATTCATCTGCCAGCATTTCAGGCCCAGGGCCCAGGCATCACAGGCCACAGTCAACTACGAAAAGAGAACTTGTTCAATTTGCCTGACTGCCTGTCTATTTGTCTGTCTGTCTATCAGTTTGTCTATCTTTCTTCAGCTTTCCGGTTTTATTTTGTTGTTGTTGTTGCTGCTGCTGCTGCTTTGGGCATTAGAACAACATAATTTGCTTGTTGATGTTGTTGTTGTCGTTTGTTGTTGTTTGTATGGCTTTTTCTTTGATTTCGCACAGGAATCAAAGTTGTTGTTTGCCATCGTATTTTTTAGGTGCTTTTCTTCCATGAAACCGACCTTTAATTCTTAAGTTTAACTATTTAGAGTTGAGTACAAAAAAGGAAACAGCAGTCAAATGCGTATAGTTACTATTTACTCAGCTTAATAGCTAGCAACAATGGCAATAAGAAAAGCAATGCTGATTTGTCATAGCTGGCAAATGTTTGCAAGTTGTACACACGGCGTATGCGTAATGTTCAATGCTCCCAAAGACAAGCTAAACAACCAGCTAGCTCATAAGTAGTATTGTCTTCAGCCATATAATTCTTATCTGAACAATTGCACAATCATAGCAAAAAGCACACCACATATGCAAATATTATTATGTACATATGTATCTTTCTCCCTAAAGTGCCATAGGGGCACAGTTCATGCAAGTTAATGGGGCGCGTGCTAGACCCGCTGCCAGCCAATCGTAAAAGATATCCGTTCAAATAAGATAATGTGAATGTTATGATACATTTCGTTCTTTTATGGCCAATGCAATAAATCACTTGCCGAATTCTATGTAAGAAAAAGAAAAAAGAAAAAAAAAAAAGAATCGAAGAAAGACACAATGTCTCCTCTCCGCGCGCCAATAAAAATGAATCAAAAATTATAAAATAAATAACAAGCGCTCGCATACGTAATCATAAATAAATACACACACACAACAAGTTTAGGGGGAAAAAACAAAAACATTAAGAAAATGCAGGAGAGCATTTTTTACGTTAAGACAAACAGCGTTAACGTTGGAGAACAAGAAGAAAAACTTCCGTTCGTTGTCGCTATTGAATGTGGGTCAAACAGAGAGCAGAAATCAAGCGAAAGAGGAAGGGGGAGAGGGGTAGTAAGAGCAACTGCCAAAATTAAAATGTCTTTCAGCGCACGGCGACAGACAAAAATCATATATTTTTAAAAGGAAAACGACACTCATTTCAAATTGCACATCTCATTAATATGGCTTGAGTGAAATCATTGGGAATAACCCAAGACAGTGAATGAGAGAGAAACAATGATAACTTTGATATATATATATATTAATATGCAAACTGCATGCAATTTGGACGACAGATGGCGCCAGCAGCGTGTCGCATGCAATTTGCTTATTAATTCAATAAAATCTTAATAAACGTTACGTTCCCAACCCCACTTGCTCACCTAACAACCCATCCCTGACCGAGCTGGCAATGCCTCATTGCGAAAACCACATGTTGTCGCCATTGTCTCTCTTTCTCGCTGTCTCTGTGGCGCTCTCTTCTGTTGAATTTTCTCCGTTCTCCGTTTGATGGATTTGCATGAATCATTGAGGTGTCACGCTCGAAGGAAAAGCGCACAGAAATGAGTTGCAAAAACGATGAAAAATTATTATATTTCATACGTACACATATAAAAAAGTTATTTTAATGCGACTACGTCGCCAACCAATCTCCTGTGCTAAAAAATCGTCGACAGGCAGCAGCCAAAACGACGACACTTTTCGAGCCATTGCTCTGGCAGCGTTTCCTCTCACAGTTTCGTGTTGTTACTTTACTTCTCCTTAGGTTTTTTTTGCCTAGTTGTCGCAGTTGTTATGCCAGACTTTTCCGGAAGCGCGGCGCGACAGCAGCTGCGGCTTTGACGTAGTGTTGACGCAAACACACAACCAAAAAAACAACAAACAGCATCTTTATAAGAGGCGAATGAGCTCGGTGGCAGAAAAAACAGAAAAAACTAACAAATAGATAGAAAAATAACTAAGTGAATATCAAATTTCGTTGCAATGCTTTCTTAGTTTGCAAGCAAGCACAGGATTGCAAGAAAACCTTTCTTTAATATTTATGTAAATTAAAGGTTCTTACACTACAGGTTTAAGACAAACAATTGCTTAATCTACATCGGTTAAAAAAAAAACGATTGTTTGATAAACAAATCTGTTTATTATTTAATATCAATATATAAGCCTATGTGAAAAATGCTTTTTCTTAGTGATTGCTCAATCGATTACCAAATGCGAAAGCATCACAGTTATTAAGTTCTGCTTCCATTTCAGTTATAAGCACATTAATCAGATTAATCAAATATCACAATGAGTATACTCTCTGATCTTCCCTTATATTTGAATCAATATGATTGTGACAATATCCATTTGAAAAGACCAATGACCAAGGAGCTTTTGGTAATCAGCTCTTTAAGCGCATAATTAAGTCATAACAACAATGAGTTGAATTGAATTAAATTGAAATAATATGCCTAAAGCAACAAAAACAAAAACATAATATAAAATAATAATAATAATAAATAAAGTGGGAAATACACACACACGCAATTAAAATGTTTATCTTATTATAATGCTTTAAATTTCATTGTGTGGAATCAAAGCAAAAAAAATAAAACCAAAAACAAAACCAAAGACCAAAAACTTGAAAAGGCTTCGACCGGCACAACTGCGTGCTGAATTTGGGGCTACCCAAACCAGACGAACGGGCAGACGTGTGTATGTTTGGGGGGTGGGGTGTGGTGGGCCGGTAGCACCCCTTGCTCCGTACACCGTTGAACGTTTCACATTCGTAGGGGGAACTGGGAGAGAGCGGGGATTGCTCATGGGCATGACAATTGTCAACTTGTTTGCGTGCGCTGCCTTCAATTCTTAATCGCCTTCTGTCCATAGCCCCACTTGTGAGTTGCCGTTTTATGCTTCTTGTTCTTTTTGTTTGGAGCTCCTCCGCAGTTGGGTGAAACAATTTGGGAGCGTGAGAAAGTGACGCGCACAATTAAAATGCTGTTTTATGGGCCGTCGCGTTGGCTAAAAAATTAAAAAAAAAAAAAGGAATAAAGAAAAAACTAAATCAAAAAAAGAATACATAAATTATAAACAATAAATTATCTTTTCATATATAACATTTGATAGAATAAATACGAGATGTGTGTGTGTACTTCTATAGATATATTGAATACATTTTCTTTTTGGTTGGGCCACGCGAGAGTCGCATAAATTATCATTCGCTTAGCATTAAATCAAACAAACAAAAAATTAATAAATAAAATCGCAGACTGTGTTGAATATATAAATAGCGTTCCACGACTTTAACACATAAATATTGCTATATTTTCTATTGTATATGTTTCACTGGAAAATTCGCGTGCGTAATATTGTTGCATAATCAGTCAGAAATATTTTTATCGCATGCAATTTTTAGATGCATTTGCAAACCTGAAAGCTAATTCGCCCACCCAGGAGTTGAAAATAGAAAATTACAAATAGAAACTAGAAAATAGCTGAAAACAAATAACACAACACAAAACTCGATGCACCAGCACCAGATGGATGATTCATTCATTATCACAAAGCACACAGAGAAAGAAGCACACGCAAAATCTCAATACTCAATAATCATGTGATGCGTTGCCAGACTTTGGGAACACCCCCGCACAGTCCGCCCCCACCCAGACACGTGATATGGCAGGCTAATTAAAGCAAACAAATCTATCAGTTGGCTGGTAGGAGGCGTGGCAATAGACAAACGGCTAGCTGAGGCATTCATTTCATTGCCAAATTCTCGACACTTATGACTCAGAGGCGGCAGCCGTTGCGAAGGAGACTTTTTGGCAACTGTTATTGTGCAAGCCACAAATGATTGGCCAATGTGTAATTGGCTTATTGTAAAATTTGCAATAATTAGGCGACTTAAATTTAAATCGAATGCTAAACATATCAATTGAGCGCAAAGAAGGAACAACAAAAAAAAAGCACGTGAAAGATTTGCGCTAATTTCTAAACGGGAATCTATCAGTTAATAAAGTTGAACAAAAATAGTTAACTCTATAAATAGATTAAAGTGTTCCTTATCAATTTCCACGAACACGCATTTAGCACAGAATACAAAATAAGCATACAATTTAGCTTGAAATTAACAAAATTATATGCTTAATGTGCATTTCGAGGAATCTTAACGTTTTTACATTTGCAGCATTTGCGTCATGGTTTTTAACACTGAAACTGACTTAGATTCGAGCATTTGACTTTCAGTTTTAAATTATTAAAAGGCTTTGGATGATAGATTTTATTAGGGCTAACAAGTTTACATTAAATGTTTAAAGTTTTCATTTCCACGTAAATCAATTGTGAACGAAACTGATTACGAAATCGTGCAGATTGTCTAGGGAATGGATCCTTGAAAATCAGGTCATGTCATATTTTAGTTTTATGATCGCTGTGGCAGCAGAGTCTGTTCATAAACAACTTACGATTAAGTTCAACAATTTAAGCAGACGTCGCGTCTGCCTATAAAAATAGGAAAATAAAAACAAACTAAAGGAATTTCAATAATTTCCAGTGCAATATTTTGTTTATGGCGCCGAGGCACAAACAATTTTCCCGTCTCTCTTTTTTTCGATTTTGTTTTCGCATAAACAATGAAAATGCTTAAGATTAATTAGAATTTAAGATAAAAGTGCTTGTACCATGGACAGGTAGCATTTTTTTTTGTTTTTGAAAATTTGTAAGACTAATGCTTATGTTTATTGTTGTTGTTTACAGCACAGAACGCATCGATCAAGTCGATAAGGTGGACATCGAGCAGCGGATCAACAAAGAACGGGCAGGAGACAACGCCAAGCAATGCGACAATGCAAAATGGCGATGAGCTAAAGATCATATGCGAGGTGAGGGGTGAACCGCCCCCAAAGGTGACCTGGTTCAAGGACGACAAGTCAATAAATCGCAAGCGCCATGTTTACAAATTCAATCATTTCAAGTAAGCAAATAATATTATTGCCTGAGAAATATTTAAAAATAATTATTCTAACCTAATGTCCTTATAAAAACCCTGCAGAAGACGTTCCGAGCTGATTGTGCGATCCTTTAATGGTTCAACCGATGCCGGCAAATACGAATGTCGCGCAAAGAACAAGGCTAGCAAAACTATTGACAAGCGACGCATTATGATCAATGCTCATCTAGGTAAGACCTTCAACAACATTATCTAACTCTACCTCAATACATACATAAACATGTATATGCAAGTGTGTATGTGCCTTGAACATATCTCACTCACTTTGATGCGTGTCTGTCAAGCAGTCTCGTTTAGAGACCGCTCCAATTCATTTATAATTTATGGGCACATTTGAAGGCGACAATCCGTGCATAGATCAGCCTACATACAACAT
>JAWNNR010000890.1:0-30102 GCA_035044725.1 Scaptomyza caliginosa | reverse complement strand
CGCTTAATCTAAACCCATGGCTGTTGTGGCTAAACGAGCTGCTGCAGAGCCGCAAGCCACAGTTGGGCGACACGCAGCCGTTGCTTCAGTGCCTGTTACAAAGCGTGGAACAACAATGCAGTGTGGATGCATTACGTTGCCTGCTCACGCTGCTGGATACACCAGTAGCGGTCACAGCCAGCACAGCTCTTCAACGCTTGGCACTCGTTGCGCTACCAAGCAATGTGGAGGCAGCGCTGCTCTTAGTGCTCTGCCAGGACAAGCTCTTTGGCACCTTGTATTCCGCAAACGCAAATGCATTGGATTTGCAGCAGCAAGAACTGCAAGTGATTGGCCAGTTGGCAGAGACACTATTGCAACCACACTATGATGGACGCTGGGTAGCCGGCTCAACCACCCAGACACCCAAGGAGTACGAACAGTTAACATTGCTGGTGGCCCACTCGCTGCAGCTACTGCAGAAAATAACATCACTGCATGATGACTTTGCACAGGAACGTGCGCCGGAGCTAATTGGCTTGGCACTGGCTCATGTACGCAGTCGAGCTGATGATGCAGCAGCAACAGTGTCGCTGCCTGTGCCACATCGCGTCCATGCTGCCCAGCAATTGGCAGCCTTTGGCCATGAGGAGGACAATGCGAGAACGGCTGGTGACAATCAACAAACCGCCGCAGCTGGAAGACGCGTCAAGTCGCGCAAGATGCGTTCACTAACCAAGCAGCGCAACAATGGCAATTTGCAGGAAAGCAGCCCAACCACAGCCAGCACAGAGCACAGCTCTGGGGATCGCATGAAGCTGCTGCTGGGCAGCAATGACTATGGCTGTCGCACACCAAGCGGCGGTGACTCCGAAGGCGGCTGCACGCCCACATCCGATGGTGCTGGGCAACAGCAGCTGGGCGCCTTGCATCGGCAGCAGCGCCAATCGCAGGTTAAAGCTCGCATTGCAGCGCTTCAGTTGCTTGGAGCTGTTACAAAGCAGCTGCCACGGCGCACACTCTATGGCTACTGGCACGCTCTCTTTCCCAGCGATGGCGGCGAGGTCAAGGATCACTTGCTGCACATTGGCGCCACCGATGGCAATGTGCGTTGTCGTGCTCTGGCCCTGCAATTGGCTGCACAGCTTCTGTACGGCTCCAAGCCATATCTGAGCCAAGCAAGCAGCGCCGCCGCGCCCACCAACTATACACCATTCGCTTTGAGTGTGGCCAGCAGTGTGCTGGCTGCGTATCGTCAGCTGACGGGCATACTGGAGCGCGAGTATGCGCCGCCAGTGCTGACGCAGTGCCTCAAGTGTCTGGCGGTGCTGGTGCAGGCAACGCCCTTTGAACAGCTGCAAATGGGCCTGGTGTATGAGTTTGTGCCGCATGTGAAAACATTGACGCGACATGTGGACACCAGTGTAAAGGTGTCCGCCCTGCTGGTCATGGAAATGCTGGTGGCGACGCCGCGGCTCACACAGGAAATGGCATGTGCCGTGGGTATGCCGCTTAGCGAGCGCCGTGTGGCCAACAATGCCAAAAATCAGCATCAGCAGCTGGAACAGCTATGTGACAGCGAAGATGAGCAGGAAGAGAACGAGCAGGAGGAGGAGCTGGAGGCAGATGACAATGCACAATCTCACATTCAAGTGGCGGCCCGGGTACGCATACCACGCAATTCGTGGCTCTTGCGCTTGGTCCTCCGCTATCTGGATTGCCCGGCCAGTGCGTCGCCCTTGCGTATCGAATGCCTGCAGGTCATCCTGGCCATGACAACACATTTCTCACTGCTGCGCGATCATTTGGTGCGTCTGGCCCATGTGCTTTGCGGCGCCTTGGAGGATTGCTCGCTGGACGTGCGCCTGTATGGGGCACGTTGCCTGGACGCCATTGGCTTCCAAATGGCGCGTCATGCCTCGGAGCAAACAACGGAGCAGGAGCAGCAGCAGCAGCAGCCCGAACTGCAGCAATATCATTTAAACTTCTGGCTACGCATGCTGCCTGCCATCTATAGCGCCTATTTGGACACGGCCAATGCGACGGCCACGCTGCGCAGCTCCCTGTGCGATGCCCTGTCCAATATGGGTGCCAACAGTTTCGAATGTTTGCCGCAGGCCCAACGCAACGGTCTGCTTGCATTCCTATTGGGCAGCAGCAGTGATGAGACCACCGATCCTCTGGTGCGTGCAGCAGCCGTACGCGTATTAGCCGTCTATGTGCTGCACCCAACGCTGCGCGCCGACTTGGTGTTTGTGGAGCATGCGGCCGAGCTGGCATTGCGTCTAACCAGCGACACTCAGCTGGCTGTGCGCATCAAGGCCGCCTGGGCGCTGGGCAATATCAGTGATGCCCTAATCGCTGCCGATGAGCAGCAGCAGCAGGAGCTGGAAAAGGAACGCATCTCGTTGGCGCTACTGGCGCGGCTAATTGAGGCTGCTGTGCTAGCTTGCGCTGATCATGACAAGGTGCGCGCCAATGCAGTACGCGCTCTGGGCAATCTATTGCGCCTGCTGCCGGCCAGCGAGGAGCATGCTCTAATGCAGCGGGCCATGTCAAAGCTGCTCGATTGTGTGCGTGCTGCGGGCAGTGCCAAGGTCAAGTGGAATGCCTGCTATGCCCTGGGCAATTTGGTGCGTAATCGTGCCATATTTGCGATCAGCGCCAGCTTGGCCGGCACACTCTTTGCGGCACTAAGTCAACTGATTGTGCAGCATGCCAACTTCAAGGTGCGCATCAATGCCACTGCTGTGCTGCTGCAAATCGAGCAGCGTGCTGATTTTGGTGCGCACTTTGCCAGCATGTGGCGTTCCCTGCTGGCGGCCATTGAACGCTCCAATGCGCTGGACACATTCGAGGAGTACAATCATCGCGATGGCTTGCAGCAGCAACTGTGCCTGGCCATGGCCCATATGCTGGCACGTTCCCGCCCCGATGACTTGCTGCCTTGTCGCGCTGCATTGGAAACGCATCTGGACGCTGTCAGCGGCACTTGGCGGCGTGTTGCCTATCGCATTGTGCCCGAACAGGCGGCTCCATTGTTCACCTGCGGCTCGCTGCTGCAGCAACGCCTTAATGCAACCACACTCACCGCTGAACAGCGTAGCGCACTCACATTCCTCGCCGGCGCACTGCGTCTGGAGAGTTAATGCCGAATTGTTTATTATTTTACTATCACTAATTACTAATAAAAAGGATTTGTTTTTGAATTTTGTTGTTTTATTAGTTGCATATATAAGTATAGATATGCCATGTTTATGAATACATAGTTAGAACGGTTTGTTGTTGTTGTTGTTGCAAAAATGATATACTACTTGATCTAGTTGTTTGTTGTGTTTTTGTTGTGTTACGGTTACATTATATACCTTAAACTATGCAAATTGTTTTGTTTGTTTGTTTGTTGTCGTTAGATCTATAAACATCAACACCAACAGCTCTAGCTGCCAAGTTGTCGAATGTTAATGTCGTACATTTAGTTAGGTTTTTTGTTTTCTTTTTTGTTTAGCTAAAGTGCCTTGTAAGAGTTTTTCTTTTTGAATGCATCTCAATTGTTTATATGGATATGCATGCAGACACATATATATATATATATCTTTAAAATTGTTACAAAGTATGCTTGACTTGCGATTATAAAATATTATTAAAAAAAAAAGTATATATGTAGATGCAAACGCTTTTAAATTAAAATGGCAGACTAATAGTTATAAAAAAAATATTATATATATATATATATATGTGTGTGTGTGTGTGTGTGTGTGTGTATGTATAAAATAAAATAAAACAAAGGAGAATTAAACAATAAGTAAAATGATAAGCGCTCGCCGCTGTCAATTAAAATAACATTGCATGTGCCACGTGGCAGTTGCCATTCCTTCAAGCTATGTACATTTTACAATATACGTGTGTGCGTGTTGTGCGTGTGTGTGTCTGTTTGTGTGTGTCACTGTCATATTATAAAATTACACATCCCCCTCCCTCCCTCCCTCCCTTGCCCCATGCCCCATGCCCCTGCTGTTTCCCCCTGACGCTTGCTGTCTTGTGTATATTGTCTAGTTGCATGCCATTAAAGTTGACTCATTTGCGGTGGCTGATCGAATTTAAGACGCTTTGTATCATCATCGCCAAAGGACAACATACGCTTGCCATTGCCCAGCACCTTGTTGTTCATATCCTCCAATCGCTGTGCACAAAAAGTGATTACTTAAACAATTTGTTAAAGTCTTTGCATAGCTAAAGCTTACCTTGGCCGGACTGCAGCTAATGATGTATTCAAGCTGATCTGGCGATTGTTGTATCTCGTTTTT
Source organism: Scaptomyza caliginosa (assembly GCA_035044725.1). Classification (NCBI taxonomy): domain Eukaryota; kingdom Metazoa; phylum Arthropoda; class Insecta; order Diptera; family Drosophilidae; genus Scaptomyza; species Scaptomyza caliginosa. The sequence goes on along the minus strand of JAWNNR010000890.1, from coordinate 25,819 downwards.
GGACATTTTAGTTACGTATAGCGAGTGATTGGGTATTAGCTTCTTGGGCACCGTTGTGCGCTCAATGGGATGTGGCGACAGCAGCAGATTCTGTTTATTCTATATTGTTTGAGAATAAATCATATCATTAGCATTAAATAGAACTATACAAATCGTTTAAAAACTTACATCCGTATTGGCATTTATACGATTGTTGCAGAACTCCTTCATCTCCGGGACATACGTATAGTTGTAGAAATGTATTATATCATTATACTCGCGTTCACCCGTCTCCTTGACGCTGATCAGCACCTCGCGATAGACACTATTAACCGCCTGCGGCTGATTGCGATAGGCGTGCATAATCATACTAAATGTTGGTTCCTGCATTTGCGTTATCTAAATTCAAATACAATAGCAATAGTAATACATCTTTAGCTTTTATATATATATAGACTAGCTTACCTTTATGTAAATATATATTGCACACATTATGATTTGGTCGAGATGGCGATCTTGCATTAGGTGAATTCGATTTGTTATTGAATACTCAAATATGGTCCAGATCTTTTCGGCCAGATCCATTTTTCTATCACCCAAATTCAGATCATTGCACAGTGTCAAGATACGCGTCCAGCCAAGTTTATAGATCTTACGTAAGAATATTTGCAGTGGCCCGGTGGCTTTTGCTTTCACCTCGGAGTACGGTGGCAGTGCATTGGGCAGACTGCCAATCATATCCCAGGCGGGCGAGTTACGTTGCCAGGCCAAACGCTCGAGGCAGGTTTCCTCAATCGAGTTGAGATGCTTAACCGAGCTGCGTGTGAGAAAGTCTTTGCCATTGCGCACAACAATTTCAATGATCTTAAAAAATTCGAACGCATTAATACTGAAACACTTCAGAATCCAGGGGAACTTGAGTTCCGTGTCGTAAGCATCGAGCACCAGCTCCGTGCAACAGGTCATCAGTGTCTCATTGAAATCCATAGAGATCCTGCGCATTATTTGTGGCTTGGTTTTAATCTCGGCACGCAGTATGAGATCCATCAGGTAAAAGTATAGCGATTTGGACAAACTAAATCTGTTCTCAGCCTCGCTGCGCATTGGATATTTAGCTAGAAACTTGTTTCCCATTCGCTCAATGATCATCAATATTTTCTCAATATGCTCTTTGCCAGCTTGTCTACAAAACCAAATGAAAGGCAATTAGTGCTTGTATGGTTAACGCTGATTTGTGTTCAAACCTACTTGACAAAATCGGTGGGCTCTGTAATGTCGCTGACGGTGGCGCTCAGTGTCTTCACATTGTTGGTGGCATGAGCTACCGGCTCAAACTTTAGCTCCGACATAACGGACTGGGGCGGCAAGTCCTGTTTGCGTGTCAGCGGCGTTACTGGGGGACGCAACGCCTGTTCGTTAAGATTGCTGTGTTCGCCAGCGTCCAGCTGATAGGCGGCCAGTATGCGCTCATCAAACTCACCCACGCTCAGCACATACTGTTCGTAGCTGACGTTCAGAGATCTCAGATTGCGTTCAAAGTTTTTATTGGATACCAGGCCAAGCAGTGTATCCTCCTTACCAAAAATAGTCTGAAATAAATATATATATATTCGAATTAAACGCTTAGAATGATGGCTTCGATTGGCACTTACGCTCGCCTGAAAGAAGCTGTGCATAATCTCGTTAAAGACGGTCGCCTTCATGGTTTTAGCCTCGTCAGTCATCTCACAGAAGTACTTGAGTATGCAATGATTGCGGGCTTGCGTCTGATCAAATTGTGGTGTATTCCAATTTGGCGGCAAGCCTTCAAAGTTCGGGTTAATGAGATCAGTGCGCATCTCGGCCAGCACATTAGCATAGATGAGATCAATGCAGCACATCATTAGATTGTACGATGTGACCAGATCAAGGGTCGTTGTTGGCTTTTGATTCTTGCTGCAGAGAAAGAGGCGCCAACATATATCGTCCAGCTTGATATAGGAGCATTTTGTGCTGCATTTTGAGTGCTTCTTTTCGTTTGGCGGGCATAAAAAGACTTGCTCAAAAATTTTTCTATACTTTTTGTAGAGCGTGAATGTGATGAAAAACTTGCGCTGCAGCTCCTCCATTTGTTGGCTAAACTCTTGCGGCAAATTGGCCATATCGCACCACAATTTGATCTTTGGCGTAAACTCGTAGATGCTAGAAAAATAGAAGCCAGTTTTTAGCAACAGCAACAACAATAAGCTTGCACACAACAACAAACCTCATCTGACAGCTGCGCAGCAAATTGTTCAATGGCACACAATTGCCCATAACAACGGTACCCTGGCCACCCACTGTGGGCGTTGTCGATTGACGGCATGCAGTGAACAAAGCGCAGCAGAACCAATGCGCGATCTCGCCCTGCAAAATGCAAAATCGTTTTAGTATCCATATGCAAGTACTTACATACATACATATGCACATAAATGTATACAAAAACAAAAAAAAACTGCATGTATGTGTGTGTGTGTGTGTGTGTGTGTGTGCGTATATGCACATTACGTACGCACCTCCAAAGAGTAATGTTGCAGCACCTCGTTGAGCATGCGAAAGGCCTCGACTTCGGTCTGACGATCCATGTTTAGATCCCGGCACAGATTCTCAAATTTGCAGCGCATCGACTCCAGGCCATCGTCACTGGAGCCTGCGCTAGTAACCACCTCGGCGCCGAGCTCCTGCTCTTGCACATCGTTGCTCATTGTGGGTGCTATTTTGACGTGTTCGTGCGAGTGCAACGCAAATGCAAATTTAAAGGTTTCACAAATTTTGGCTTGAATTAAACGTTGCTGCTTGACGGCCGCGGGTTCAACTCGAAAAACTCGGAGCGCGCGACTGCAGCAGCAACAACAACAAAGACGAAACGTCGACAAGTAAACTTTTTACTTTTTCACAGCGCAGCGGGCCATTGGGCGTTTGCTGCACGTCGTTTGATTAATGCTAAATGCGTATTGTTTTTTCGTATCTATTGCTTTTGTTGTTGTTGCTTGCAAAGCATGAGCGGCACCACAACGACGTATTAATTAATATTGCGAGATCAATATTTTCTCACAATAAAAAGGCGGGAAGGCGTAGAGCTGCCAGACAACGTAATACTGCTGTGCGGCGAATTTTTTTTTGGCGCCAAACGTAAAATATATCTTATCTTCACAAAACCGACACAGTAGATAATAGAAAACAAGAAACTAATAATAGTTTATCTGTAAAGTACAGGGTGAAGGTTAAATATAACAATATTTGCTTGGCGTGATTTTGTCGAACGTATGGCAACGCTACACTAATAAACGACAGCTGGCCCAAACAAATGGCGGCAACTCTAACACAAACAGCTGTGTGACGACATCGTTTGCAAGTCATGTTAGAACATTGCTGCAACCGAGCTTAACTGCTGTAATAATATGTTTCAACAATATACCGAAGAAAACTGTAGCCAAACTTATGCACTTAGCCAGAACAGTGATACAAAAAACATTTAGTTTGCTGTTATGTTTTATAAATATGCTTTTATTATATTATTAATTTGTCTTGCAGGTTGTTTATTCATTTTTGGCAACATGTTAACAAAAATATTTTGTTAAGATAAACATGTATGTATGTAATATTAGTGTGTACGTTGTGTATGTATGTGTGTGTGTATGAAAAGTTTGGATTATATTCTTGTTAAATATGTATTTTTGTTTATAGTTGTTGGTGGGTTTTTTTTTAAATAATGCGGGCTTTAACTAGTTTGCTTTGCAGTCGCTTGACATTTATCGTTGTGCATTTGATATGGTTAGTTTAATTTTAAGTTTAAATAGAGAGATTTTTAATACTTTTCCAATGCAAAATGCAAAACGTTCCATTAAGAGTTGCCATACGTACATAAACATACGTATGTATGTAGGTGTGTATACAAAGTGCTATGTTGCTGGCTGGAATTTATGGAATAAGACTATGGAATGTATTGTGGGATTCTGTGTGCTGGACGACTCTATGAGTACGGATCTACAAGTTATACATATACATATACATATCTAAGTAAACGGCTGCCGCCTCACAAACCAATTGAATATATTGTGAATATGTGTTTTTGGTTCATATTTAAATATTTTTTTATTGTTTACAAAAATTGTAAATGCATATAGTTTTTGTTTTGTTTTTTGCTTTCTTTTCTTCATCTTTTTTTTGTTGTTCTTTACAAAATGGAGGAGGTTTTACTCTTTATAGTGTATGTGTGTGTGTGTGTTTGTGTTTTATTATATATATTTAATTATTATAATTTTTTGTTTTTTTTTTGGAAATATTCAATTACAACTTTTTTTTGCTTGGCTTCTTTTTATAAATACATATATATATATTTGTATGTATATATATATATATTCCATATTGTTATCCATTTATAATTAGATTATATACAGTTAAAGGTATACAAATAAAAAAAAAAGTTTTTCGTTTATAATTAAGCAACAAATACAAGCGTACAACAATAAATTAATTAACTTTTTGCCGTTACTTGGGGGGGGGAAGGGGCGTTGGGGCTTGGGTTGAATTGGATCGTGGTGGTATACTTTTGTTTTTCCATCTTTTATGCATTTAATATAGTATAGTATATCAATAAATGTATGTATATAAATATATACGTATGTATGTATGTATATTGTAAATAGTTAAGCATAAATGTATGTAGATAGTTTTTTTTTTCTTCTTCTTGCTTTAATTATTTCTCTCTCTTAAATTTTTTACCGCTTTCTGGTTCTGTGCGTTCTGTTTGACAATTTTTTTGTTTTCTCCACGTTTCACACATACATGTGTGTATGCATGTGTGTGTGTAGTTAGTTGTTGAAGCTGTAGTTTTGTTATGTAACGATTAGATTTGTTGTTTGTTGTTTGCTGTTGTTGTTTGCAGTATATTACTAAAGTAAACTGGTGGCTTTTATGGCTTAGACTTAACACTTCACATAAGGCTTACAGGCTATAGTTAAAATAATACATACATATACATATACATATACAAGTGAATTGTATGCGTTAATATGCATACACATTTATATATATATATATATTCATTTAAGCATTAGTTTTGTTTTTTTTTTCATTTAATTTATTTATTTTGCGCCACTGTTGCATATACCTCTCGTTCTCTCTCTGTCGCTCTCTCTCTTTCTATCTATCTCTGTTTTCGCCTTAGTTTTATACAATTTTACAGTTGCGTTTTTTTGGATGGCGCCCTAACTAGATGTATGTATGTATAGAGCCCTAGGCTAATGCGACTTATACAACTAAATTAAACGCATTTCTCTCTTTACGTGTGTGTGTTGGCAAAGGAGAAGAGTTGATAGATTTGGAGAGAGATCCAAAGAAGCTAGGCTAGACACTAAACTCTAGTGGTATGGCTTCAAATGCTCCACATAGTTCTCGGGTATCAATCCCGTCTTGCCATTCAATGTGCCCTGCAGCCAGCCCGGCTCATGTGAGAAGCGCACTGCAAGAAACAAGGTAAACAATTAGTTTGAGCCGAAAAGATAACGAAATAGCACTTACCATTTGTTATTATCTGATTTGGCTCAAAGGATAGCTCACCCTCACTTTCGCCCATGCAGGCATATAAAGTGCGTACACGTCTGCAATAGAAATAAGTTAATAAGTTTCCACAAAAAGTTAAAGGCAATTACTAACGCTGTGCCCGCGGATAGATCTCGTTTGATTTGGTTAATGTCACGATTGCGATGCATTTTTGTTGGCGCATAGTCGGCGCTTTCGTTGGTCGAACCGCTGCCGCTCAGGCTGCCCAGGCCGGTGCCGCCAATCATAGATGGCGCTGCTGTTGCCGTCACAATATCATCACAGGTCGACCCAAGCAGCGTTGACAATGACGATGCCTGCGATGTGATTGGCGCATAATCAATCGAGCTGCGTGCATTTAATAAACGTGTTACATTCGCATTGCTGCCGCCGCCGCCGCTGCCAGTGCCGCCAACAACACCACCGCCAACAACACCACCAACACCACCAGCGCCAACAACACCAACCGCACCACCCATGCCATTGTTGGATGAGAGTGAATCGCAAACGCTCTCATTTGAGCTGGATGTGGATGCCGCGGTCACGGGCGAATAGTGCTTCGCCTGGCCATAGCCATAGGGACTACGCTGCACGGGCGGATGCTGCTGCGGGCCACTCGCAGCGACAGCGCTGCTGCTGCTGCCGCCCGATGTGTGCAGCTGATTGCGCTCCTTGCGCATGGCAGCCGTTGGCGGGGAGACATTGTTCAAGCTGAGGCGATTGCTGTTGGCATTCGTAAAGATGTGACTGCTCGAGGCAGATTGGGCCACCGGCGTTGCGGTGGCCATTAGATAATCGGCATGCCGCAGATTGCTGCTCGCCGTTGCGGGTGTGGCATGATGCGCTTGCAATGCGGCGCCACCATTTGTATTCGCAACGCCACCGCCACCGCCACCGCCCAGTATGCCATAGACGGCAGCTGCCGCATCCGTATTCGCGCCAGTGCGTCGTCCACTGATGTCACTTTGGGTCATTGCATGCAGGTTCTTCATGCTGCCCATTTGCACGGGCCGCGCACCGTTTGTGGCATGTGACAATACTGTCAAGGTGGCGCCACCATTGGTATTACTATTGCCGGCGACACCTGGTGGTGTACTGCTGCTGGCACTGGCCGGTCCATGGGCATAGATCATGCCATTTGGAATATTCTGCAAGCTGGACGAGATTGTGGGCTCCGGATAATTGGATTTTGTTAATACACGATACACCTTCTGTTGCGGCGAATACATTGAGCTGCGACCCACACTCCCACCACCACCACCGCCGCCACCGCCGCCAGTGGAGGCTGCCTTGCCCACTTGTGAGGCACGCGGCATACGCGTTGGCGGACTGCTGCTGCTGGCATGTTGCAAATTGGCAGCGGCATTGACAGTGGCATTGACTGCCGATGCCACACCGCTGCTGGGATCATTCTTAAAGATGCGCTCATAGTTCTCAATGAGTATATTGATGACAATGTTGTTGAACTTAATGTCCAGTATGGCGGCAACGGTCTCCTCCAAAGGACGCAGAAGTGTCGGTCCAAATACCACGCCCAAATTGAACACAGACATCTTGTTTTTCTCATACTTGCGTGAGACTCTGCAAAGTAGGAGAATTGAAACGTTATTAAAGCATACTTTTTGGGGCAAAACTCAAACAAGTTGGATTCAATAGTTAAAGCTTTAAGCTACGCTCTTTCAGTTTGTAGAACATATTTGTTACAGAAGAAAGACCTTCACGATCTAGCTTCATACTCGACTCAACAACATTTATAACTATCATAACTATGGCTGACAACTTTTCACAGGGTTTTGAAGGGCACTCACTCCGTTAAATGCCTGATGACCATGTCGAGCATTTCAAAGTTTGGCTGCGGCAGCTTGTAGACCAATTTGTGTACCTCATTCACCCGCTGATTGAGGCTCTCTTTCTCTGTTGGCAAATGGAGAAAAGTTTAAGTACAAAGTTTGTTTTTGTTGTTGTTAAAGAGAGATTCGCTTACTGGCTGCCTCGATAAAGCCGCTGTGATAGTGATAGGTCATTAGAGGCTCATTCAAGTTGCGTAAATACATTTTGAGGGCGCTGGCAATTGTATTGCTCTCCATGAGATCACGATACTTGTCATCGGTGAAGACATCATCCGTTTCCTTGCGCTCCATGCCGAGCGCAAGAAGTTTGTTGATTTTCGTGCCGACGCCGCTCTTGCGATAAATGCCCTCATCCTCCAGGCCGCGTCCCTCCAGTATCTGTATGCAGCGACGCACGAACATAAAGCCGGTCTCATCCAATTGATACGCCTCATTCGCCTTCATTTTGCCCGGCGCCAAATAGGTCTAAAACGAAAAGTATTTTTTTTTATCAAGTTGTTCGGAGAGTAAAAGAAGGGTATTAAGGCTTACCGGTTCCGTGCCATCCATGGCGCTCAGCCAGGAGCGATGATCCTTTTCGCTAAGTGCCTGAAACGTATAGACAATGCCCGGCTTCTCCTTAAACGTCAGATCGAAACAGAAACGCTTCTCAAACTCGGAGGCGCGTCGCTGGCATGAGAATAGCGTTAGCTTCTCGTCCTCACGCGCCTCGGGACGCGTAAAACTGTGATTCATCTGATTGAATTGCAGCATTGTGAATTCGCGCTTTTGTTTCTTGAATGTGCAATAGTATTTCGTCCATGTTGCTTTGAAAGGCTCTAAAAGTGAGATTTTCAGAAGGGAACCTAAGAATTTCATTTTTACAGTTGACAGGCAGTTAAGTTGAGTTCAGATAGTTTTTGGTTTGGTTTGTTGAGTTGCAGTTGATACCCAGAAAAAGCCACACGGTTTGATGAAACCCATTTACGAAGTGTTTTTGTTTTTATTGGTTAGCCGGAGAAGGGGGAGGGGGAGGTATAGAGAAAAGTGAGTAAAAACGTATAAGACAAAACAATAAAAGTGAACCCATATTATTTATTATAAGTGGCAATGTGTTAGTAAGCGTTTAAGTTTTTAAAAGAAGATGAAGAGCAAGAAGACAGTGTGTGTGTGTGTGTGTGTGTTTGTGTGTGTGTGAGTGTGAAAAGAGCAAAACATTTATCGTTAGATTTTGGTTAAGCATCAAGCGTAAGACAAAACAACATTCAAATAATTTTTATGTAAAATATTTCAATAACTGGCAATGAGTTGGGATAGTTTTCAATATTCTTTTATTCTTTTGATTAAAATATATTTCAAAAACGTTTATTTCGCATACGAAAAGTTATTAATAATACAAAGAATTTTTACAGATTTTTTTAAGACACTTTCTTACTCTAAGAAAAAAAACCCGTTAGTTAAGAAAAATAGATCCAACTCATTGCCAATTTATGTTTTATTTCTGCACACAAAACTTACTCTTTTCCATCAAAAACAAATAGCCACGTTTGGTGAAAATCTCCTCGGACTTCTGTGATTAAAAAAAAACAAAAGAAAATTAATATTTAATCAAACTTTTAGTGGATTTCTTTGATGATAATTACCGTACGCTTTTCCATGTACTTTGTCTTCAGTTCGGTGACTTTTTCGCGAGCTTCTTCAAAGTTTTCGCGCGTCTAGTTTGGCAAACCAAAAAGCATTTTATTAATATACAATTCAAAAAAGGAAAAGGATTTTTAGGAACTTACTTTCTGAACTTTATGCCTTAGATCCTGCAGATAGTCACGATGATCCTCGGCCTGTTCGTGAGCCGTATGATAGAATACTAGCCAGCCGGATATAAAGGCCAAAAGTATCTCAACGAATTCAAATTTAATGCGCTCCTGCACCTCCTGGATGCGCAGTACATAGCTCAGCGACTCCTGGATGTATTCGCGCTCATGCATGCCCAAACTGGCATCCGCCTGTTGATAAATGCCCAAAAAGAGATGTTTTCAATCAACAAAAAAATAATTTCAAACTTTTTTACAAACAAGAAGTATACACGTGTGTGTGAGTGTGTGTAATTGGTCTACCAAAAAATGTTAGATACCCTACACTGTTTCCTGATTCTTCTGGCAATCGATAACAAACGCATAACTAGCCAGATTTATCGATAACTTGTTAACAAAAACATGTAGATTTAAGGGCACAACCAGGAAGCCAACCCCATTGAGGCATTGCATGTTTACAGGGTAGCAAAACAATTGAAAAATGCTTGTTGCACTTTGACCTTTGGCCGGCATTTACGTGTGTTTATCGAGGTGTTAAATGATGGCTCTGTCTCCTTCTCTCTCTCTCTCTCTCTCTCTGTGTGTGCGGCTTTTAATTACACCCACACCCACACACACACACACACAGAGGCGTACGCACACCTACACATTTGGCAGCTTCCTGATTTATCGAAACAAGCCTGTTCGTCTATATAGAGTTACACTATATATACTATTACGATATTGAACTTTGATATTTATTTATTGCAGTTGGTTTTCTCTTCTTTCTTTTTGCTTTACTTTTGCAATTTCCCAGAATTCAAACAACTTTGACAGTTTTGCTTGTGACCTTTGCTTTGGTTGGTTGGATTTTAGAATATTTGTTTGTTTTTTTACTTTAATTGCATTTAAGCAGAATTGACATTTGAAGATATTGCAGAAAACTGCAAGAGTTCTGACGTCAATGGAACTTTTTTTTAAGTAGAAATGGCTTAAACCAGGCTATGTTGGATTTACTCGAAGCTGCAGCTATATGAAGTGCTTCTCAAACTGTAGCAGCTACTAGAGCTAAACACCTGTTAGTGGCAAACAAACACACACACACAGTGCTAGAGGAATGTTTTTGAATATTAACTTGAGCTTGCAACAAACTGTTATTGCTTACCACAAACACATTGTCCTCAATGTTGTTTAAAGGGTTTGGGTTTGGGTTTCGCTTGTTTCGCTGGTCAATTACGAATCGTTTGGATTACAATTGGTGCCGACGACAACGGCAACGACAGCAACAATGACAACAACAATGACAACAACAACAACGGCAACAACTAAACAAGCGTGTATTGCTTTAAATAATTGTGGCCCAAACATGTTGCCCTATTCTAGCACTTGTTTTTGGCTTCTTAAGCAATGAAGCATTTTAATGCTGAAGCATTTTATGCAGCATGCTTTTAGGCGGCACACACACACAAACACGCACACACACACTTTAGAGTTGAGCTTATTTAGTAAACTTTGTTTATTTCAACTAGTTTTGCTTTAGTTTTGGCACGTTTTGTTTTTTTTTTTTGTTGTTTTTTTTTTGCATATAAATATTTATTTAAATTTTGATTGATTTTTAATTGTCAATGCTGCTGCTGCTTCTGCTGCTGCGTGTCGATTTAATTAAGTTTTTAGTTGTTTTTTTTTCTCCACGCATTTTTGCCATTTGCTATACACACACACACACACACATACGTACGCACCTAACGTGGAAGCTGAGTGTTTATTGCGCAGACGAAAAAGCTGCGCAAATTTGTTTTTATTTTGCTTCATTTTTTTTTGCTGTTGAGCATTGCCCAAAAAAAAAAACACAAAAAAAAACGAAGCACAACATAAGAAAATAGAACAAGAAGAAGAAGCGCAAGGACATAACGGGAACGAGAGCGGCTACAACTCCAACAACAAACAACAACAACAACAGCATTCGACAGCGCCTGCGCATTTTTAATCCAACGGCACTTTTGCATACCCAGCAATGCGGCTGTATGCTGCAGTCGAATGCATTTGTGCACAGTGTTGCCATATCGCAGCAGCAGGTGTACAAAGAGCTTAAGAGCGAGTGAGAAAGGGATAACTGCAAGTCGATCAACGCCTTGCATTGCAATTTGTTAGAAACACACACACACACTTGATAAGAGTGGCTTATTATGTGCTACAACAAGAAGTGCTGGGCAAGTGTGTGTTTGTTATGCTTGTTGGCCGCTGTAATTGCAACAAACGCCATTTAAGGCTTATTAATGTCAACAATAACAAACAGTTACACTAACACACACCCACACACACACACACACATTAGCATACTTTTTAGCGCGCACGCTCTATCTCCCTCTCTCGCTCACGCTCTCACACTCGCTCTCTCAGTAGTACACACTTCTTGGCGAGCTTGCAAAAAGCTTTTAAAGTTTAACTTAACTAACTATCGATTATTGTACAGCAATCGAGTTTTGAGTGTTTGCATTTGATTTAAAAAGTGATTTTTAGTTAAAATATAAATATTATCATAGATTTAAAGTAACCAAAGACTTTTTCAGAGAAATCGATAGCTTTAGCAAAAGCAAAACTATCGCTGAGTTTATGCTGTGCTTTAAAGCTTCGCAGCAGGCTTTCGACTGTGTGTGTGTGTGGGTGGCTTAAAAGCAACCCACCCAAAAACTTTTCGCCCACATTTGGCAGCCGGCATCTGTAACTAAATATAGATAGATGGCTTTTATTGTTGTTGCTAATAATACACATAGATGATGGGCGAGCATGTAGAAGATACAGCATAAAAGTTAAATTTAGCTGTCGCTCAAAGTGCGCAAAAAAAAAAAAAACAAACTTGACATTTATCAAAAAGGGAACGAGCAAAAATAAATAAAGGTGTTCTGAAAGCAGCTTTAAACATAGCCAATGACTTTCAAACCAAACAACACCCCTTAAAATAGAACAGGAAAATTACAATAGAACGAACCAGATACATTCCGTCCCCTTTTTTACGTCCGTAACGAGCGAGAAAGATGCGAAAGATGGTAAAAACTTGTATCTTAAAGCTACAGTTTGCATTTAAATAGATACCAAAGACCAAATAAGCTGCTAAAGCTCATAACTGTCTAAGCCTTTTGTCAGTCAGTAGCATATATAATAGGATTTATTTAGCTTTTTGCCATTGGCACAACGAGCAAGCGAAAACAATGAGATGCGTTAGACGTGGGTGTTAAAAAGGGTGTTTTGCAACACTGACTGACGCGTGACTGATAACAAATTGCGGTGCTTAGACGCGACCTCTCAAGCCAAGCCGGCCGGCATGGTAACCGCCAGGAAACAACGAGAGTAAAGAGTAAAGCAAACCAGGTTGCAGGTCTGCTCCGGCTAGCTTAGTTAAAAGGGCGGGGGGAGGGGGCTGGTGCGCTACGTGACACGCATGCCAAAAGTCGTAGAAAGAAAAAGAAAATCAATAATACAATTGTCGCTAAATTTAGCTGCAACTCAAAACAAACGAACTGCAGTTTGTTTGGCCTAAAAGCGTTTTGGCCATTCGACATCTGGCTGAGCTTTTCCCAGAACGTGTGCCAAATACTTGCAGGCAATTACATAAAATATGCACTAATTAGACTAACAAAATTTTCGCCTGTTTACATTGCCCCCAATTTCGTGTTGTTGCAACAGATGATGACACACACACACACACACACACACACACAGTTTATTGAACCCCTTGGTCGACACAGATTTTGTTTGAGAGTCTGTCTGATTCGTCTTTTTGAATAAAAAATTTGTTATTTCAAGCGCTAAGTAAACTTTCGACGGCTTTTAATGCGATTCTTAACCGGAAATGTGCTGGCCACACAAAATGGCGTCGTCCAAAGGACCAAAAACTCCCACAAACACACACACACACACACACACACATCCTCTATATATACTATATGCTGTGTGCCAGTTAAAGTTGGCGGCAAACTTGCAACCGCAAAAGTTCCGGGCCAACTATAAAGAGCGAGAGCGAGCGAGAGAGAGAGTCCAAAGTAAATAGCAGTAAATGCAACGCTTGCATGCCACATTGTGTATAGAGGCAAGGTACAGTGTGTACACACGTGTACCAAAGGCTTCAGTGTTGCCCTTCGTAAGTACTTTTTAGCCAGTGCACACTGTAGCTAATCATACTATTGCAATTTGACATAGGTCAGGGAACTTTAAAGCTTTGCTTTTTACATTTTCATAATAAAAGTTTTCAATATGCATTTGTTTTTGGGCGTTAACCAAACCAAACCAAAAACCAAACCAGACGGCTGAGCATTCAAAGCTTACCTCTTGTATCGTGTTCTCTGGCTTTTTGGTTGACATATTTAGGAAACGTTCCTGCGATTGACAAAACTTTTCGGTCTTTTTGTCAAACTTCTTTTTGTTCTCCTTGACGCCGCCGATTTGTTTCTTGCGAAAATCCTCCAGCGATTCAATAATATGCTTATCCGCCAGTGTTAACTGAAATAGTTTATCGTTATGCCATAGCGAAAAAGAAAAAGGGGGCGTCACTTACCATTTTCTCGCGTTCATCCTCGATGGTGCCAATAATGGCGCCGAAACGCTTTAAACTCTCACAGATGACATTCTCGTCATCGGTTTGGGCCGTGCCAATGCACTCAAAGTTGAAATCATTTAGCAGTATGGCCAATTGTTTCATTCGCGTCGAGAGTACTGCAAAAAAAGGTAAAAAAAAAAGGTTAGAATTGATTGATTCTTCATGCAAAACTTTCACTTTTATCAATAATTGCACTTTCTTTTTGTATGCATTTTATTAGCACTCATACTAAATGCAATCAGTTTAGTTTACCTGTAAAATTGGCAATCATTAGAATGAACCTGGCCTTTATTCCCCCCTTCTTCCCCTCTCTTCTACTTAGCTTCTTAGCTTTTGATTAAAGGCCATAAAACTTAAAGTTTAATAAGCCATAAACCATAAAATCTTCTTTCTTCTCGTTCTTCGTTTCTTCGAACGTTGCTGAAAACTTCTAAACTTTCTTTGGTGTATTTCTTTGTTACTTTGCTTTGCTTTCGTCGTTTTGTATACGAATTCATTTAGTCTCCGATTTGTAGGTGAAAGTTTTATCGTTCGAAACATTAACAATATCAAGAAAGAAGAAGAAGAAAACAACAACAACAAAAAACAATGGTTTTTATCGTTTTCACATTTCACAATTCTAACAGCTGAATTTTGTTTGTCTCTCTCTCTCTCAAACGATTATCTAGCATTAATTCAAGGTCAATTGTTAAGTGCAAACCGCAACGAACGAATATAAAAATTAATTATTTAATTTCAACTTGCATTTGGCAATGGGAATCTGAAAGCAGTCAAGCGTTAACGAGTATTTTCTTTCTTGAACAATATTCTTCTCAACAATTTGCTCACTAATTTGTTAATAACGATTTTTGCATTAAGCCATTTTCACATGCTTGTGTTAAGTGTTAGTAAACTTCAAATTCTACACTCTTCTAGCTTTTATTGTCTCGCAGATCAAGAACATATATGTATATATGTTTTTAAAAAAGAAGGATTCGTAATATCATAAAAAGTTCATAAAACTTAACAGCCAAGATCATGAGGCGAAGAACTTAAGCATTTTAAATGGGTCACACACACACGCACACACACACACACCACACACACACACGCACAGATTTTAGCATACGCAGCATCCGAAACAACCCAAACTGACAACAACAAAACAAACAAAAACAGCTATTAACAGCTACAAGATACCCTAGCTTATACAATTTAACTCAACTTTAACTTGTTTTAAGCTTAAGAATATTTCAGGTCAAACTTTCTGCTAACCAAAAAAAACACAGGGTATACACACAAAGAACATGACAAAAAAGAAGTAAAAATCACGCGTTTGTTTCGTCTCTCTCTCTCTCTTTCGTCTCTCTCGTTTGGCACTTTTGGCAAATGCGACTGCGCAGCGTTGGCGTCTTTCATTCGTTGTTGTTTTTGTTGTTGTTGTTGACTTTGGCTTGATACAAAATCTTTCGACATGGCTAAGGTCATTTCTCTTATTTTGGCCTACATTTTGCAGATACTTTTTTTTTGCCTCTTTTCGGTTGCAGTCTTTTGCTGAAGCCACACAACAACAACAACAACTGGGATTCGTTAATAGCTTGTTATTTTTTATGACATCAGAGAGAGAGAGAAAGAGGGGTAGAGAGGGAGGGAGAGAGTTCTGACCGAAAAGCAGTCTCCAACGATTTGTGTGCTGATTAATTGCATAATTTCAGTTTAAATTACGCGAATCATAAAAAACACAACAAAAAAAAAACGCCCCAAACAATAAAGTTTTTTTGTTGTTGTTTATATTTATCACAATCTGATCTTTGATTGTTTTTTTTGTATATTTTAATGATAAAGTTTCGAGTGCTTTTTTCGACTAATGAACGATTTAATCAGCATTTTTGCACTTAAACGCAATTAAAACTGATTAAATGAAAAAAAAAACCTACGCAAATGGCATTACTTTATGCATTACATATACAATGATTTCACCTATACTTGACTCATTACCAGCCTAATGGCTAATGACAAAAACGTTTGCAATGTTCAAAACTATTTGAAAGTACGAGAATGTAGAAAAAGGGAAAAAGAAGCAATTCAAAATACTTAAAGCCAAGTTAATGAATGCTTTGTCAAACGTATATATGTATATATATAGCAAATTCCAGACATCATTTGTGCTTTGCATGCAAATGTTGCAGACAATATTGAAATGGGTTCCAACAACAGTTCTCCAGTTGCCAGACAAACGAGCAAACAAACAGATACACACACATACACACATACATATGCATAAAATGTATCTGTGTGTCTTTGAGCAAGAAGCTCAAGAATAAGATACCCTGTAATATGTCATATTACCTGCTTTAGAACAACATTAAACAGGGCATTTTGGCCCGGTTTCTGCGGCTACTTAACGCTTCGCTGCATTGCCAACGCCATTGTCGCTGCGCTGTTTGTCGCTCTGTCTGTTGATAAACCGTTAAGACTGCATTTACTGTTGTTGTTGTTGTTGTTTTTTGGTTTGCTGCCTTAACTCTTTGCGTTGTCATTGCGAAAGTGCAATATGCCCTCGAGCTGGGAGCATGCGGCTATAACCAACTGTTTTTGTTGTTTTTCTTTTCTTTTCTGTAATGCCTGCAAGCCAAGTCCAAGACAAACCGTCAAACCGTCAGACGTCATTGTCATTTGTCAAATGCCACGCGCAGTTTTATGGAATGCAAACAGACAGGGACAGAGACAGAGCCAGAAAGGGTGGTAAGAAAAGAAAAGTATAACAGCAAAAGCATAAGTAACAACAACATTAACCTTAAGGCAACAGAAAGAAGAAGAAGAAGAAAAGGGGCGTTGCTGCTGCCACAAACAACATAAATATATCCTTTATGATCAATCTACACTGTCAACTTCGTATGCTTAACAAATTAATCAACATTCATTTCGAATGATAATGGGATGATTATGCTTAAGAGTTTTCTTCACTAAGATTCTAACTGTATCTTTATATATATATATTCATGCACACGTCTCGAATTATACAAAAGCCCACACTCCAAAGAGTACAACAAAACAGCAATTGTAAAGTTTCATTGAACTTTTGGTTTGTTTTTTTCGTTTCTAAATTTTTGTCGAGATATATTTCGCTGTGAATGTTTCGGTCAAACGAAGACTATCTTTAGATTTCGTTTGCCGGCACACAACACACACACAGCAAGACGACTGTGTGTGTGTGTAAATCACAAGTGCACAACATGTCAAAATAATAAAGAAAAATAACTTGTCACTCCTATGGCTAGGCGTAGAGTGAACCAAAAAAGAAAAAACAACAAAAACGAAAACACAGTTTAGACAAATTGACATCTAGAGGCGTGTAGTGGGGGGGGGGGGGGGGGGGGGGTGTTGGTTGAGAGACAGTAGCCCAGCATGATGTCCATATGTCATTGCTCCCGGTATTATTATTCTAGTTTGGCGCTTGTAAAAATTGTAGCCTACATTTGATTATTTCTTTTTCGTTTTTTTTTTGTGATTTGATTTGATTGACGCGTGTAAATTGACACCAAAAATAAGATAGAATCGGAAGAGAAAGATAGAGAGAGAGAGAGAGGGGGGAGAAAACTAGTTGGCTTTTAATCACATTATACAATCATAAAATGTTTTTTTCAGTTTTTTTTCAACGTCGTCTTTTCTCTTTCAATGCAAGTGTGTAATTACCATTAGGGTAGAAAGAGTGAAAGAGAGGGGGAGATAACTAACGAATCAACGGTTCTTTTGTAATCGTCTTACATTAGCGGTAATTTTCGGGTTCATCATACAATTTGCTGTTAGTGTGTGTGTGTGTGTGTGTGTGTGTTTGAGTAGATTTTTTAGTGCAGCCAAATTAAATGAACTTTTTTACGTTCTGTGTTTTTTTTGGAAGAACTTTTAATTGGATTTACCTATTAAGCGTTAAGCGGCCGCAACCCGCGTACAATTGATGAAAATAGTTAAGCTCTGGTCTAATTGGTTTCGGCTACCACCTCCAGGCCTACCAGGCCAAACCAATTGGCTAGAGCAAAGGCATAGCTAATTAGGCGTAATTAGGTTCGCTGTGTGCCCAATATGTGCAGCAAAAGAACTTGCAACCGTTAGAGACTGATGCAAGTGCCAAGATACACAAGATTTGGCTAGTGAATAGCAGGCAAAATGTTTGCCAATGAGGCGTATATGTTACGATTAACATACATTTGGTCTGCAAGAGTAGAACTGGCAAAAGTTGATCCACTTTCTGTTGCTTGATTCAAGAGTGACAAGAGGGAAAGAGAGAAGAAGAAGAAAAAGAAGGCATTGCAAACTTAGTGACAGTCACATAGGGATGGAGAGAGCGACAGACAGACGGAGAGAGCAAAAAGATAAGTCATTCGGTGTAGGCTGTCAGTGCTTGTCAAACTGTTGACAGCCACATCTTGCTTATTTTGGCCATATAAAGCTTGGCTAATGTGAAGCATTATGTTTTTTTTTGCATTTACTTTGATTGATATTCATTCACATTAGCCGCACTCATATTGGCCAATCACAAGACAGACAAGAGCAATTGTGGCGGTCGGTCGATTAAACTAACTGTTGCTTTTTATACGATCATCTCTCTCACTCTCGCGCTCTAAGCTAAGAAGTCTAAAGGTGTAGGCAGACGAGCAAAACATATGAGAAAAACACACAAGCAAACATCATTATGATCATCATCATTATTATGAGTTTGAATGTGAATGTGAATGTTGTTGATAAAGTGCAGTTATAAAAAAAAAAATTGGGCGTAGGTCGCACAGTGGCGCACCTATCTTTTTTTTTTACTACTCAACTCAATTACAATGTGTCATATATCCGCAAATGGAGGAAGCGGGAAGGGGTTGTTTGAGTTGAGTTGAGTTGTTTTTGCGATTGCAATTAGACTGATGTTGACAACTATGGCAAATAAAATAATGAAACTAGCGGATTAGGTCATGCATGGCAACCAAATGGCAACCAGCGACAACTTTTAACGAAGTTTAACCAACAAAGTCAACATAAAACAGCTATTATAGCTGCTGCCAATGACCCAGACCGTTCAATGAACGCATACGCAACAACAACAACAGTAACAACAACAAATCATTGACATTGGCAGAGACTCTTGCGACTTGCATTGCGTAAAAGTTACACACACAAAAAAGTTACGCGTTCATTTTTTTTTTTTTTGCACAGCAAATGTCAAAAACACACACACACACAAACACACAGCCAGTTAGACAGTTTAACGCCCCACCCTAGTGCCCCCTCTGATACGCCTACGCCTTCTTCTGCACCCGGGCAAATCAAAACCAAATGCGCCAATGTGGAAAATCGTTTTCGATTACCAAGTGATAAACGCTTAAACGAGCCATTCAGCATAGCTTGTTTGTTGTTGCTATTGAAACTGGGAATGGCACTTACATATACATATACATATACGTATAGCCATTGATTGTAACTTGTTTTTGTGTTTTTTGTTGGTCTACATATGGCAAAAGACGGCTGGCAAAATTTGTAGAAAATTTATTGTCAATGTCAAAGCCAGAAGATCCCGTTATCGATTATAATCGTTAGTTTTTGTTGTTTCTTTAGCTGGAACATGTTGAGTAGAGTAAAGAATCGTTTAAAGCTTCTAATCAATATTAGTTTGACATTTAAATATAAAACTTTATGAAAAACTAAACTCAAAAAACGTAAACAATCGATTAATCGATATTTATCGCTCTCACTCTCTTGCTCACTTAGCGCAGGCAAAAGTGAAATTTCTTTCGTCAATAAAAAAAACTATGCAAACAACAATGGGCAAGAAAAAAAAGAAAGAAAGAAAGAAAGAAGGAAAAGTAAAAATTGTCAACAGCTTCTAAGCGAGCCAAACAAACAAACAAAAGTGAAAATATTAAATATTGTTTTTTATTATTTTTTTTTATTGTTGCCATTGCCGCGTTGTCGCCATAAGTCTCTAATTTGAATAATAAACAAAGCGCAAAACACACATTTCAGTGTGTTTGCAGTTAAATGCAACAAAGAAGAAGCAATGAAAAAAAGTTGGCATAAAATTAACTTGCGCTTTTTATTCGCCCATTGGCTTTCTCAAAGACACCAAAGAAGAAGAAGAAGCAGAAGACTCACTCGCCATTGGCTTCATTGACGGGTCGCGCGGCACTTTAACATTTGCCACACACATGACCGCACTGACCTCCCTCCTCCCTCCTCCCTCCTCCGTCCTCCTCCTCTTCCCCTTCCATGCAAACTCGGCCAAGCCAAACTGACACGCATCTTGTAGATACTTTTTAAAGTTTTTCTTTTTCTTTTTTCTTCTCCGCTTTTCCTTCATCATCGCTTCAATGTCTAATTGACTATTTCACTTTGCAATTAGTCGGACATTTTCATTCATAATTGCCACATGACACGCATAAGTAGCTATACTACATTTAGATCTTTCGATCTGTCTATCTGTCAATTGGTCAATCTTTCGTTCAGTTCATTTCATCTGCATCTTTTGCAATTTGCCCAGCGCTCATTATGCCAACGATCTGATCTTTGTATTCCGAGCTTGTTGTGTGGTTTAATCAAACCTTTTGGCTTTACTTCTTATCAGTTTTGAAGGTTTTTTCGACTCATTGGCCTTAGTTTGTCAACATTAACGATACGTTCAAGCTATCATTGTGACAATTGCTGCGAGCATCGTGTCAAAGGCTAATCAAACACTGACCGCTATATATATATATGTATATATATGCATAATTTCCATTGTCAATGCGCCAGGCATACTCAACGCTTTCATAATGATAAAGACACGCAGACAACAACAACAACAACAACGTTGCAAAATTTAATTACTCATTTTTGCATGGCAATTGCTTTGAGGGCCAAAGATGGCCAAGAGGGAGAGGGGAGGAGGGGGAGGCGAAGCAAGCGGCCGAGACAAGTGAGGAGCACGTAAAGTGATTTTATCATAAGTATCAAGATATTGCGTGGGTTCTTCATACACTTGACAAAATTGAAGCCAGATAATGGCAAAAAAAAAGCGTTTTTAGTTTTCTCTTAAATTGTTTTAAGTGTACTTGTAACCAGCCCCTTGCTAACTCGCTTTGATGCCCTTTTTTTGTATTAACATTGTGGGAAACTGAAATCTGAGCCTGGCCAATGTTTTCTATTGTTTTGCTGTTGTTGCTGCCGCTGCTGCATTTTAATTAACAATTGCAACTCACACGACGGCGGCACACACACACACTCAAACACACACACACGTAGACAGACAAATGGACTTTTACGCATACAAATCCCAAGATACACACACAAAGCACAACATAGTTTTAGCTATTCGGTTTGTTTGTTTTTCTTTTTTGTAGCCACAAAACGCAGTTGTTGTTGCAATTGTTGTTGTACATTGAACTTTAAATTGCTTGCCACGAAAAAAAAAAAAAGTTTCAAACGCACGTAGGACAGACAAACCGGCAAAATGTTGCGGCCGGCGCTTGCAACATGTTGCCGTCCATCTAGCTGGCTGGCTGTCTGGCTGGCCAGCAACATTCGCAACGCATTGTGCAAAGGCAACAGCAACAACAACAGCAACAACAATGGAAAAGAAATTGTTAATGGTAAGTGGTAAAATGTAAATGAAAATGAGTTTGTAATTTTCAGGCAGGAAAACAATTGCAGCAATGCAGGCAGCCAAACAGCCAAACAGACAGCTAAATGCAGTGGCAACAACAACAACAACAACAGCAACAAAATCAATTAAAAATACAGCAAAGAAAACAAAAATTGCGTAAATGCTTTGTGGCAAACAACAAAAACAATATTAAGTGCAACCTGAGGCACAAAATTGGCTAAATTTAGCCTTTTTGCCTTGATTTCTTGCTCTGAGTTTAAGCGAAAGAAATTCGTTTAAGATACATTTATAAATAACTACAAAGTATTTGAATCAATGAAAGTTTTACTCAGCGATAGTTGAGATAATAAAGATAAGCTTTAAACTATAATAAAGCTTAAGCTAAAGTTAAAGTAAGATACACACTATACTATATCTATAACTAAATGTGTCTTCTATCTAGTGTTGTCTAGGCAAAACTCACTTTAAACACTTTGCATGCAAGGCGCAATAATGTGTGGAATTTGTATTGTTGGCACAATCGCGTATGCTTAATGTAGAGTATACGTTTTGATTGTTTGTCGGCGACGCCAAAGTGCATTGAACTTTTGGGTTTGCCAACTTTCGTATATAGGGTTTTCTCAATTACATCTCATCTATTTAACAGTTGTTAGCCCTTATCAGCAGCTAAACTCTGAATACGCATATCAAATTGAGACTACAAAACTATAACAAATTTACTGATAATCTTCAAAAAAAAGAACCTCTTAGACAGCGCTCTGTTTGCCGTCTTGACATTCCGACAGTGAGTCGCATTACGCAGATAAATACAAAAACAAACAAACAGCAAGAAAACGAGAAAGAAGAAGAAAGCAATGTCAAGCGATAATAGAGACTATAACGGGTCTCTTTATCGTTAGTGCTATCGATAACACACTTAAAAAGTGAAAACAGCATGAGTTATCGATAAGCGAGCTCGGGAAAGTGAACTTTATTCCCGATTAAATGAACCAACTTAACAAGTTCATTTAGTTCAATTGAGCTACAATGTTTTTTTTTTATTCAGTTCATGTGAAAAGTTAAATGCTAAGCGAATATGAATATGAATATAATTTATAATTATTATTATATGAATTTTTTGTGCAAAAGTCAGCAATTAATTTTGAGTTAATTAACAGTTTTAACTAACACAAAAAAAAGGCAGCAGATAAGCAGAGCGAGAGAGGGAGAGAGAGTAAAAGAGAGTAGAGAGCATGAAAACGAAACAACAACAACAAACGGAAAACAAAGGCAATGGCAGACACTTGACTGACAACCTGTTGATCTTTTGTAGTATTTGGCGCAGCTAAAACAACAACAACAAAAACAACAGCAAGCAAACACACACACAGCTGGGCGGACATGTGGCATGCTAATTACTTGTTTTTGTTGTTGTTGTGCCAGTTGCAAAAGTCTCAATAACAAAAAGTCATTCAAATGTCAAGAGATTTTGTTGTTTTTGTTCTTTTCTTTAAGTGTTGGTGTTAACGAAAAAAAAATCGAATTTAATGCTTTCTACAAGCTTAAAAGTTTAGCAATACTTGCTTGTCTAGCTTTAAAATTGTCATCACATCTTACCTGGAATAGAAAAAGAAGATAAATAACATTAGATTAATGGAAATGAAAACTTTGTAAAGGTTTTAAGAGCACAAAAAAAGTTAGTTTCATGCAAGTAAAAAAAAAACACAAAACGACCTTGACAATGCCATTTTTATATCATTATATATTGCATGCAATACCGTTTTTTTCTTTTTTTGTTTTAAGGCAGCAATTTATTTAATTATTATTTGTTTTTTTTTTTCCTTTTGGTAATGATGCTTTTTAGTTGATTTTTTTTTTGTTTGATTGCTCTGGGGATTATCGCAAATACTACAAAACCAAAAAAAAACCAACAAATTTGTGTTTTTGTTTGTGCGTCACCGGATGTCAAGCACAACAACAACAACAACAACAACAACAAGTGCTAACTGCTGATATTGAGATGCTTACAAACATACTTAAGTAGACAGGCAAATACACATAGAGAAATTTTATGGCATTTATCGAAATCAGTCAAATGAAAACGAAATCAATGACGAATATACAAGAAGGTTCATTACAACGTTTACACACATTGCATTATCAATACATATGTACATATATATATATGCTATCTGTATTGCCTTATCACCAACAACAACAACAAGACAACAACAAAACTCTGTAAACGTTCAAAAGAAAGTAAGAAATTACAAATTTATGCCGCGTCTTTTTTCGTTTGTTTGTTTCTCCTTCTCTTTCGCTCTCTCTCTCAGCACAGTCTTAAGTCACTTTACAGTTGAATTTCTTTTCGGCTGTAAGCGAATGATTTGAGAATCGATCATTATCGATACTATCGATAACAAGTACTGGCTTTTGTTTACACACACAACAAGAAAAAAACACGAGGTATCTTTTAGGCCAAGATCTCTTCGGACTTGTTTTGGCAACGCCAATTGCCATAGCCGTTCGATCAACCTTTGCAAATGACCCAAATTTGGCGCAATATTCACAATCGTTTTGGTTTTTTTTGCTTTGTTTCTTTGTTTTTTTGGTCGACTCTCGACTTGGAACTTGGCACTTGGCGCACTTGTCGTGCAACAAGCAGTTGAACAAACACGTTGGCTTGGTTGCTTGGAGTGGAAGGGTAGGAGAAGGGTAAGGGTAAGGTAGGTTTATTGTCTCATATAAAATTCTGTTATAGTTTCATTGTTGTGGCTTTGCAGCAAACTAATTGAAAGTTAATTTGCACACAGCAAATGCAACTGTGAAACTTGAAGTTAAACGTTTTGAATGTTTAATTTTCAACGTTTTATTAGCACTTTTACTTTTTACAATTTCATTTTTGATCAACTAGCTGGCGGTAAATGCCCTTCACCCAAGCGAAGGTTTTGGATAAACAATTAAATAATGCATCTGCATAAGTTTGGCTAAATGCAAAACAGTTAATTGACAAAGCCAAATGTGGCAAGACACGCCGATGACATTATCAAAAATGTCAAAACTTGATTTGTGTCTTGTTTTTTTTTGCAGTTAGTTAATTGAGTTTGTCTTTATTTGGCTAAGATTAAGTATCCGTTTTCAGTTGCAAGTTGCAAGTATTAAAATATGGCTCTGACCAAACCCGTTAACGCCCATGCTTTGTGCCAAGGATTCGGTGACAAATGTTGTTCAAACTTTATTTAGTTGAAGTTTATCTTGCAGACTTTTTTTGCATTGTTAACAATCAGTTTTTTTTTTTGTTGTTTGTACTTAAAACAATCGAATAAAAGTCAGGGGCATTTTGATGCCGTGACATCAGCGACATGACCAAACTAGGGCAATCTTTTTTGTGATCGTTCTCGCGTGTGTGTGGTGTGTGTGTGTGTGTGTGCAGTCAACCCAAAAGTAGTAGCATTAAAAGCTAAGCTGGTTAGAGCTAGATAGGCGATACGTTTTTGGTCATAGTTGTCATGTCATGATGCAGAGGGCATGAGCTCATATATTAATATTCCACCATACAAGTTTATATATATATATATGTATAATTCTAAAAATATATCTATTGCCAATGGATAACCAGTTCGAGAGCAAGAAGAAAGTTTCTTTGCTTTGGTTATTATCAGTTAAACCTTAGGCAACCCTGGCCAGGATCGCTTCCTTATGTAACCGATACCCGTTACTCGTTACTTGGTACTCGTTACCCGTTACTCGTTACCCGTTAGCCGCTTACTAAACCCACGTTAAGCACAAAATGTATACAAAAGCAGGGCAATTTTTTTATACTTTTGCTCGCTCAATGTGTGTGATAAAAGAATGCCGCTAAACAAAAAAAAAGGGGGGAAGGAGGGAGAGAAAAGGGGAAAGAAGTGCTGCTGCTGCTATATCATATCGTAATCTATATATATATATGGTGGGGTGTGGAACAAAAAAAAAAAAACAAACTGAAAAGCATTTTATGTCTACTAAAAAACCATTTGGTCAAAGAAAAAAGCTTCTTTTTTGTTCACGCCGTCTTTTGGGACAGGCCCGAAGAAGGCTGCTGTTGGTTGTTGTTGTTGGTTGTTGCGCCAAAAATGAGTCCAAACACATGCAAGCACAATACCCTGAAGCCCCTTCTTGCCCTGCGCCCTGCTTGAAGCTGAAAGATACGATTTTTTTATCTTTTAAAGGTAATATTGTGACTAAATGACGCATTTACTCTAATATCAAATACTAACTATATTATGATTGTACTTTTACAGGGTATCTCTTGTGAGTGACAATGTTTTTAGTTGATTTCGAGTATAAAAAACATTTATGGCAAAAAATTGATGAAATATCTATTAAAAAATAAACATTAATTAATTAATACACTAACACAAAGGGTAGATTGACTTTCTCACAGAAAAACTAAACACTAAAGACTAACTTGACTAATTTCAAGTATTCTAATGCTCAAATTTTA
>JAWNNR010000888.1:0-10622 GCA_035044725.1 Scaptomyza caliginosa | reverse complement strand
AATAATAATAATCTCATTCCCCCCCCCCCCCCATCCAACACGTCACGCATCGCCAACCCTTCCCGCGAAACCGTTTCCAAAAGCATCAACATTCCACCACCAAATCAAATACGGAGAGGATGGAACAAACACCACACCAACACCCAGCACAACCCCCAAGGGCGAAACCACACCCCACCGACCCAAACACAAGCAAACAAAATGCCCGCCAAAACAGTTGTGCAAAGGCAAAGAAATGCTATCACCCGCGCCACCCCTATCCAACCCCAGCACCCATCACCAACAGACGGCGCCAATACCGACACACACACGCACCACCAGCACAGCACAACAACCCCCAGGCACCGAGGCAAAACACAAAAAAAACGAGTTTCAATGCCACTATGGCCCACCCATCCCGCACAGAAAGAGAGGTGACAAGCGCGCTACCCAACGCGCACCACCGGTTGGACACAAACGCGGGCACCATGCACGACGCAACATCCCTCGGACGAGCAGCGAATCACAGCACACACCCCAACAAAGAGGACGACACCGAGGAGTGGGGAAAAGACGCGCCACCGGAGAATAGCGTGACGCGGAGATGAGCATCGGTCGACTCCTAGTCCTCTACCCCCTACGAAGCGCCAAACAAAGCTTCGAAAGGAAGCGCAGCGAACCTCGCAGAGGCTATGCTGCCACGCCCCGTTGCCCCCGCGCCACCTTTCCAATTTCTCCCCTCCGCGTTAGCCAAAAGAACCACGGGGGCGCCGCCCCCGGTTTGAAAACGGCACCCGCCCCACCGCCCCGAGGCGCGGCAGCACGCGACCACGCGAGCAGAAAAGCGACGCCGGCCACGCATGCAAACCGATCCAACCACCCACCCCCCGGAGCACGCGAATGACTTTCTATGTCACAGCCGCCGTGGGGAAACGCTACCACCAAACACTCTGAGACAAAAAAAAAAACGGAGCCACATGACGCGCTGGGAAATCTGAAACAACCATCACTTTTACCAACGCCAATGTGCGCCAAGAAAGGGGGCCCACCCGGCCAGCGCCACCGAAAAAACCACGCCGGCGCCTCGGCAGACCACCCAGCAAGCCAAAAAGAAGAGAAGAGGGTTCAAGCCCGGAAGCGGACGATGGCAGCAGCCACTTCGCAGGCACAACGGGTCCACCGGCGACCAAACCACCAGCCAGCAGAGAAGCCAACGCCAAGGCTTGCCGAAAAATGGTGGACATATCCGCGCCGCGCTTCCAATCCGAAGAGGAAGTTACCGTGGCCAAGCCATGCGTCAACACCCATTGCCGTCTTTTCAAGTACTGGGCACCGGTGGCTGATTTGTTTGGCAGGGACCCCGACACTTTTTGGTTGCAGAATGGAAACAGGATGTAGGGGGGCCTATCCGGAGGTGTTTGCGGTTGCCTGCGGACTGTCGGCTTTGTGTTTTAACATACTCCGGCCATCAGATGACACAAACACCCAGCCACACAACAGCGGCCCATGTGGCACAGTAGCTGCAAAAGCCGGCTAAACACACGAAACCGCGCTCTCAACACCGAGCACCAAGCCCATGAGGTCCGCGACAAGTTTGTTGTAGCACATCCCTTGCCGCCCACCGGTTGGCAACACAATGCCAGTCATCCTATTTTTTCCCGCATAATAAATGCCTGTCGCCGATAAAACGGGTATCGACCAAAGAAAAATCACAAATGCAATTTGCAATTTGACTCGGGGACGGAAAACGATTCTTCTTCACTGCCGCCCGGGGGAAATTTCTGGGCGACAGGGTTTTTTCAGAAAGTCGAAACCTGGCCAGGCACTGCGACAGAACACTTTCATATCTCCCCCTCTTTTCCCCACGAGAGTGTATCGGTGAAGCCTTGATGCTGCAACGACCCTTCGATTTTAGTCGTCGGTATAGAGGAAAAATGGGGCACAACACCTGGAAAACCCATTCCCCATCCATCATGGAAGGGCCCTTGGAAAGGGGGAAGCATAACCAATGCAGGCACGAGCCGTGGGATATGGGGGCCGCAGATTCCATAAAAAGGAAAAGAAATATTTATTGATCGACCTGGTGTCCTGGATACCTGTCAGGAGAAAATATTTTTTGTCCACAAGCCTTGACAAACGATGCGGCAAAATTTTGGGATTGTGCGGTGTGGGCCGTTATTTTTTGCACAAAGAAAGCAAAAAGGCACTATCGGAGAAACAAACCCAACTCACACAGTAGTGTCTCCATATTTTTCCTCCTCGATTGGCCGCTCGCTTTCCAAGAAACAGGGCCGGGTGGAGATAAGAGCGCCATTTCGATTTGCGAATGGGGTCGGCCACGGCCTGCGACAATCGCAGGACCGATGAAGAGGCAGGAATGACGATTCCCCCCCCCCCCCCAAACGCCCCGCCGCTGGCGAAGCCCCACGGGCATTTGGTCCCGCCAGCACGGTGCAATCTGGTAGCCAAAATAACCCCCCGCACGCAACCAGGAAACCCTACAAAAATACATGCCATCGGCGTGTGGCGCCGCACCAGGCGTCTAGCCCCACATCGTGGCGGCACCACATGGATAGCCGGAGGCACCGCCACCAATAGAGGAGGCACGACGGGGTCCCGAGGCCCCCTGCCCCAACGGCGGTGCTGACCTGAAAACCCACCGGAACAGGAGGCCAAATTCGAAAGTGCCAAAATCGACGACAGCAAGTGAAAATGGGTGCTAAGAGGAATGCTCTCTCAGGTGGTCAGCGCGGGATCATCACGCTGGCAAATGGCATTGAAACCAAAATATAGCCATATTTTCTGGCAAGGTGTATTTGGAGTGCTTGGCAATGGAAAACACATTTAGCTTCTTTGTTTTTGTTGCTGTTTCAATATCAACTTTTGTCACTTTCATTGCGGCAAGGAAAATTGAATAAGTTATCCGTTGGCAATGCGCAGAATACAGGGACCACCGCCGAGAGATCCCCTCCCGCACCGCACCCCCCTTAGCCCAGCAAAAACCGGGAAGCGCGCCACCAACCCCCCTTTTCGAGGGGCGGGGAGCGATGCCACCCGCACCTGCGTTTCACCCCATCCCCATGCGGCACAAAGGGTCTACCCAGCCGAACATTATTGATACAGAGGTTCATCCCAACAGTTGTCGGGTCGGTGGGTTGCGGTTCTGCCCCCCCCCCCCCCCCCCGCCACGGACCCAGCAGGACACGGCGCCGATCCCGGACCCACACAGAGCGATCGTGCTCCACCGACGGCTCTCGAAAGCAGACGGGGCACAAACAGGCCCATAAAAAATAATAGTTTGCAAACCGGTTTTTGAAAAAGCCCTCGGTGCATTGGACTCCACCCGCGGCTCTGATAGACTATTTGCTATCCCGTCTGCTACTTTTGGGAAATAGCCCGGTGGAAAGCAACATAAATTCTTTAAGGGATTAGGTGTGTCACGATTCATCACGACAATGGGAAAGGGGGTTTGCTCTTCCCCCGGCGTTGGGTGGTTGAAAAAGTTGCCAAAATACAGACGGCTGCCAGCTATTTCCATTGTTTTGGTGGGTGGCTTCGTCGGGGCTGGGGGAAAGACGCCATCCAACAAGCAACGCCATCCGATACCCAAGGGTGGGAGTGGTGCAAATCCCTTTTGCTTGCTGGCATATTTTCTCCCGATTCCATGTCCCCAGCCCAGGTTGCACATGTCGCCTTCGTCGCTGTGAGGTGGGTGGCGGCAGTGGCTACGGCTGCAGGGATGCTGGCTTGGGACTGGGGATTCCACGAGCCCACGTGACGGGTGATGCTGAGGCTGCGTCACGCACCCAAACGCGATGCGAGCAGCCAAGGCCAGCAAATGCAAGGGAGTTCCAAGAACCCCGCTCCTCGATGGGGCAACGCGTGAAAAGGAAAGTGGTTTTGTGGCGCCGTGGGGGAAGGGGGGGGGGGCGAATTGGTCCCAAGCGATTTTATGAAGCACGTGAACTTCGCTGTGATACAGGCGATTAAAATACATGCTACCCCATGTATTCCAACCCATATACCAAGCCACTGTTGCAAATGTAGGTAAGAATACAATATTATTTACGACTACAAAAGATTCGTCCGCTTAGCCACTCCAAACGAAATCGGGCACGCGGCATGTTTGTTCCAAAAATTTCTGGATTGAGTTATGCTCTTCCCGAGAGAGTGTTTCAGGCGACCTCTGTTTCCTTTTTTCTCTAAGGCCTGCAGTATAAGCGGCGCAGGTCGAAAAAGAAGCTGAAGATGTAGGCGAATAGCTTATCGCGCTTTTGAGACTTTTCTACTCGCAACTATCACCGTACCCTTTTTTTTCTTTTTGCTGCCATATGGAAGTGCACAAAGGGCAGCCGTTTTCCTTGTTTTAAACCGACAATAATCTTCAACAACGTCTTTTGGCACTTAATGCTAGAATCACAGTTTCTAGGAGATAGCGTGCCGCGATCAGCCTCTAGATGCATACCATCCAGGACCCTATTTTTCTTCCAAAAAAAAAAATAATCAGCGCATGGTACACCTTTATGGGGGGCTAATCCTCGCATAGTTTTTCTTCGGCGATTGGTCGTGCGAGGGATGCGCGAAAATGGAAATGAAAGCATTAAAACAGTGAAAACGAGACCAACACCTCATATCTTTTATTTTTGATGATCGCGCCTTGGTCGGGAAAATTAGAACCCTTTTTGTGGGGCGGGGCGGGTGCCGCGAGGGTGGCTGGGAAAAAAATGGGGGTTTCCGTCGGCGGGCGCGTGGGGAATGGTGCCTGGATGATCTTGGGTCACGTTCGTTTCCACCGCTGTCTTTCGTTGCGTTTGGCCTTGGTGACTCTGGTGGTTTCGTCGATGTTCTTCGTGGGCGCGGGTAATTGCGACCGTGCCGCGGTGTGGCCCTCCCCCCCCCCCCCCCGCGAACGCCAGGACCAAATTTACCCCCAGCACCGCCGAGTAGTTTTCGCACGCCGAGCAATTGTTTTCTTGTGTGGTTTTTCTGTTGCCTAGGGGTGTGGCGTGTGGTGTGGTGTGTTTGGGGGGGGGGGGGGGGGGGTGTGGGCGGCCGGCTATTCCTCGGGGGACGAGGGCGGGTGGGGCGTGTGGCACAGGCCGTCGGGGAAATGGGGGCCTGGGTGCCGCCAAATGGGTTTGGTGGGACAAGGCTCTTCTTTTTCCCTCCCCCGGCGCGACCCCGGCAGGGCTTGGCGGGGGCTCTTTGGGATTTGAAATTCGGGCAGCGGGCTGCTCCTACCCCGTGGGTTTTTTTTGGCGCCGCCTGCCACCCCTGTGCAAAATTACTCCCGGCTGGCCCACGCGAGCGCCACCCCTCACGCAAAAGGTTTTGTAGCAACTATATGTGTTTTGACTAGAAAAACCTCTTCCCAATTTTTAAGGTGAGGAAAAGCTTTCTGGGATATACTTTGCCCTCGGCTTGAAATGCGCACAGCCAGATACCGCGCCGTTTCCAGTTCCCTCTTTCCCCAAGGTGGGGGGGGGGGGGGGGCCTCCCTCATAAGCCCTCGTGGTGCAAGCCCCGCTGCCTCAAGCTTCCGGGCTGGTATGTGGCACTTTCCGCCCTTTCTCTCCCGGCAAAAAAAAGACCTACGGGAACCACATGCGGGGTGCTTCGGCCTTGCGGGTCCTTTCTTCGTCAGCCCCTCCGTCGCCGATGGCTTTGCGGCTGGCTGGGGTGGGACGACGAACACAAAAAATCCGATGTGGCGAACCCATGCCGGCGGGAAAACAGAAAAATGAAATATGGATCGCTGGCTGGATGCCCGGCAAAACTGTTTGTGGAATTACTTGGCGCCAGGCATGTTGGGTCCATTCATTTCTCTTTCTGCTGCTCTCCCAGTTTGATTTCGTTTCTTTTTGTCACCGTATCAGTTGGGGCTCGGTGGCGATGCCTTTGGATCGGCCCTGCCCCCCGCCCCCCGAAAGACAAAGCGGTGGAACGAAATCGGAGGTCCATAAAATTCGGATCTGGACTTTGCTTGGTCAACGGTCTTTCAACAGCTCCTCGCATCTACAGCTAGGGAGGGGGCGGCGCGGCACCATTGCAGCGCCCTTGCCAAATACCAAGCCACTTATGTAGAGCGACTTTTCCTTTACCCGTTTTCTTTTCACTATTCATTGGGCCCCCGCAACTGCAGCGACACAGGCTGGTGAAAAGTATTTTCCGCTAATCTGTTGCCACACCATGGTCCTTAGAGGTGAACCAAACGCCAACGGAACGGCAAACCACCAAGGACGGAGATGTTTGTCTGGCATTCCCTATGGTTCCTGGGTGGTTTGGTCGCCGGTGGACCCGTTGCGCCTGCGAAGTGGCTGCTGCCATCGTCCGCTTCCGGGCTTGAACCCTCTTCTCTTCTTTTTGGCTTGCTGGGTGGTCTGCCGAGGCGCCGGCGTGGTTTTTTCGGTGGCGCTGGCCGGGTGGGCCCCCTTTCTTGGCGCACATTGGCGTTGGTAAAAGTGATGGTTGTTTCAGATTTCCCAGCGCGTCATGTGGCTCCGTTTTTTTTTTTGTCTCAGAGTGTTTGGTGGTAGCGTTTCCCCACGGCGGCTGTGACATAGAAAGTCATTCGCGTGCTCCGGGGGGTGGGTGGTTGGATCGGTTTGCATGCGTGGCCGGCGTCGCTTTTCTGCTCGCGTGGTCGCGTGCTGCCGCGCCTCGGGGCGGTGGGGCGGGTGCCGTTTTCAAACCGGGGGCGGCGCCCCCGTGGTTCTTTTGGCTAACGCGGAGGGGAGAAATTGGAAAGGTGGCGCGGGGGCAACGGGGCGTGGCAGCATAGCCTCTGCGAGGTTCGCTGCGCTTCCTTTCGAAGCTTTGTTTGGCGCTTCGTAGGGGGTAGAGGACTAGGAGTCGACCGATGCTCATCTCCGCGTCACGCTATTCTCCGGTGGCGCGTCTTTTCCCCACTCCTCGGTGTCGTCCTCTTTGTTGGGGTGTGTGCTGTGATTCGCTGCTCGTCCGAGGGATGTTGCGTCGTGCATGGTGCCCGCGTTTGTGTCCAACCGGTGGTGCGCGTTGGGTAGCGCGCTTGTCACCTCTCTTTCTGTGCGGGATGGGTGGGCCATAGTGGCATTGAAACTCGTTTTTTTTGTGTTTTGCCTCGGTGCCTGGGGGTTGTTGTGCTGTGCTGGTGGTGCGTGTGTGTGTCGGTATTGGCGCCGTCTGTTGGTGATGGGTGCTGGGGTTGGATAGGGGTGGCGCGGGTGATAGCATTTCTTTGCCTTTGCACAACTGTTTTGGCGGGCATTTTGTTTGCTTGTGTTTGGGTCGGTGGGGTGTGGTTTCGCCCTTGGGGGTTGTGCTGGGTGTTGGTGTGGTGTTTGTTCCATCCTCTCCGTATTTGATTTGGTGGTGGAATGTTGATGCTTTTGGAAACGGTTTCGCGGGAAGGGTTGGCGATGCGTGACGTGTTGGATGGGGGGGGGGGAATGAGATTATTATTATTGCTATGTTTTTGTTGTTTTTCTGTGTGTGGTGGTGGACAGACGCTTTGACGCTAAGGTTGGTATTGGGTTAGTTTGTTGGAGGAAATAGGACAGGAGACTTGCTGTGTGGGATGAGTGGCGGAAGGAAATCGTTCTACAAGCACTGCTTGGATGAAGAAACGAAAGCATTCTGAGCAGGGGATCCATATGCCTGACGGCGCCGAACTGTGGTTGTAAGGAGTATTTCGTCTATATAGTGAATTTTTTTTCCGCATAGTATTGTTTTTGATGTCCTTTGAAACGTAAAGGAGTCTGAGCTGTACAGAAGTGCTTTAGCCGCTTTTGGTGTTTTGTACAGCAGCCGGTGTTGCAACTACGAGCTGAAAGGTGAACTCTTTCTGTTTTGTTTTCTTGTCTTTTGTGTTTTGAGTGACGGTGTCTGTGTTGTCTTCTTCTTTAGTGATGCTGTTGGGACATGTTGGATCAAAATAGGAAAGGTGTTTGGTTGCTTTAAATTCGGGTGCCTTGAGATCTTTGCCTAATTGTGCTGCTCGAAGACAGCAGTCGGGACTGTACTTTGGTTTTTTTTTTCTCGTTTTATGAGCCGTGGCACTCTTTGTGACGTGGGTACAGGGAAATGACAAATAGACAGTGAAATTTTTTTTGTTTAAATTTGAATTGTGTTGCGTGGCAGCTAATTACACTTGAATTTACGTGGCTTCTTTGGCTTCTTTTTTGCTCGATCGCTCAAAGGGGTAATCTCGTCCTCGGGAGACAAAGAGGTGTATCGCAAGCAGCGAAGTTACCAGCAAAAGAGACGAAACAAAGCAAGGCAAACAAGTATACAACTAATCAAATAGTCAAGGAAACAAACAACAAAAGCAACAACCTTAAGCATGCGACTTCCAGCCCTCGCGTGCCTTGCATTGGGGGTTTATGCTGCTGTAGCGATTGGCACTATTCAGTGGTGTGCCCGACGAAAGTCAAATAATAAAGCCCTGCGAAGGAAATTTCCATATCGTGTATCAACAATTGGACACCGTGGGGGGTCACTGCTGGGCCCTGAAAACACTTTGTATACCTTCAATTGTGCCGTAAAGGGACATTTGTGTGATATGCTGGAGCTTGACGTGAGGCAGTCCAAAGATGGGATTGCTGTCGTCTCACACAACGATGATTTAGCAGTGACGTGTGGTTCTGAGTATGCGTCTACTTTGATCTCTGAAATGATAGTAGGAGAGGAACCAATCGGTACGCTACCACAGTGTCTGAGAGCTATTCCACTCGAGTTCAGCACATCAACACATCAAGAGTATGTGGCGCACAGTGAGGTTCCTGTTGATGATAGTACTCGCATCTGCCTTTTGCGCGAGGTCTTTGAGAAGTTTCCAGGTGTTCCTTTACATATCGATATCAAAACAGAAGGAGGCACGTTTGCTATACATGTGCTTGATATGATTGCAGAGTTTAAAGAGGGAAACCGTGACCTTCGTTGGAAGCAGTAATTTAGGAAATGGAAAACACATTGCGAACTACTTTTTCTGGCCAACGGGCGAGCCGGAGGGGGAGCGTATCGGTTATTTGGGAATGCTCGTGATTTCTTTCTGACACACGCTTTCTTCTACCTTGGCGTACTTCCTCTGGTACCCTTGAAGTATGATGTGTTCTCCATCCCAGTATTTACAACGGCAATGAGGACTGGTGCAGCGAAGCAGTTCGGCAGAGTAGTGGCAGCTATCGGCTCTTTTCTATTTACGTCCCCAGTGTTATGGCAGTACTTGCAAAGTCGTGGAATTGCTGTCGTTGGCTGGGTTATTAACGATGAATCCGACATGGCGGAGGCCGTGGAGTGGCCTTTGAATGGTATCATGACTGATGATCTAGTAGTGCTTCAAAGGTATATGAATGAACACAAAGATGCTGTTCAGCTGATTGAGTTGGGAGTCGAGTAACTTTTTTTTTTGTTGCTGTGCAAAACAAGTGAATTGAATCAACAAGGTCTACATCGACACCCAAAAAATATATCAACACGCTAAATAGAAGATCTGCTTTGAGCGATTTATTTATTCTCTTCCAAATCGAAGGCTACGGACCACACACTCAGATCACGAGGAGAATTAGTTTTCAAGTGAATACGAAAACAGGATTTGAAAATAATAATAATAATAATAATAATAATAGAAACTCATGCCTGTAAATGTATAGATATATCAGTAAATGGACTGCGAATACCGCAATGTGTAATGAGACACAGTCTTGCTAATATATTTATATCCTTCTCCTTGATTTACGTACGCTAACTGCTACCATTCTTTTTCCTCCACTTTTTTTTTTTTCTCTCCTATGTAGGTGTTTTCCAAAACGGCATCTCTCCCCTCCTCTTTGTTTTAGCCGGGGGTCTGCTCACCACCTCGTTCTTTATTCTGGCAGACGGTTGTGCTACGGAATGTTTTTGCATACCGTACAATTTCCTCATGTGGCTTCCCTGCACAGTCGGGCTCTCTGGAAGCTTTTTGTTGTTGTTTATTAGTCCACGTGCCCTTGTGAGCTCTGATGGGTATGGCGGGCCATGAAGACTGAATAGCAAGAGAAAAGATCTTATTCTTCTTGGCCTCCCTTTTTTGCTTTGCCTCTGTTTGCCTTGGAATGTGGAAAATGATTCCACCCCATGAACGAAGGCGTCAACTGGCCTGGTGGTGCTATTTTCCTTAGTGCACTACTACTTGTATTTATGAACGCAGTATTATTCTGTGCTCGCTTGTCAATTGCTGAGGACTAGCTTTCCTTTTTTTTTTTTTTCTGTTTTGCTTCCTTCCTATCTTCTGCAAGCTTTCACTACCACCAACAAATAAACAAACCAACAAACAACAACATCAACAACACCACCAACAAAAAAGCGAAGTTGTGAAAATTTTCCTTTTCCCTTTCTCGGTGTGGAGCTGTTTGTAAACATACCAATGATACTTCTACCTGCTGCTTGTATGCCATGTTTGTGGGAACTCTTCTTACATTCTCAAATCCTGTTCACATATTCTTCTCCCATCTCCTTTGGTTTTCCATTCTGAGAGAGAAATAATAACGAAATAGAAATAGAGTGTTGTGAACTAGAGTCTAAGGAGCAAGGATACCCTGAGTGCGATGAATGTCTCTGGCCCAAACTCCCAGGTGTCACCTGACCACCTGAAATCCATGAAGGCGGCAATCCACACCTTCTTG